>CAAKHD010006992.1:81838-133771 GCA_901007705.1 Fistularia tabacaria | reverse complement strand
GTGTTTACATGTATGAAGGGGTTTTGTTTTTTTGTGGGGTGTGGGGGGGGGGGGGGGGGGGGGGGGGGGGGGGGGGGGGAATTTTGCAGCAATGAAAACATCTGTTGCAAAAGAAACATTTACACAACTTGCATCAACAAGGGAAAGAAATGAATAACTGTCGAAACAAGATTTCAGACATCATATCCGCAGTATAGTGTTTGGGTCATGTCTTGCCCCCTGCATGTTGTAACCGATATTCCCCTCTGCATCTGACAAGGACATTCACTTGATGTGAAAAACCAATGTGAAAGGGCAGCTTTCTTCAGTGACAGACACGGTTTTTCACCAAATTACAATAACACCTCACAGCAAGAAGATTCCTGGTTAAATTCCAACTGTGGTCTCTCTGTGTGAAGGTGACATGTTCTGGTTGAGGATCTCTATTAGTATTAGTTTCTATTCTTTTAGGTATTAGTTGTGGATTTGTCATTGGTAAAAAATGAATACTAATAAGCAAGAGCTGGTCTTACATAAAATTAAAAATATGTTGAAACATATTGGTTTGAGACAGCTAAGCCCCTATAGTAGGTAAACCCCCTTTAAAGACTTGTCTTAATTCACAGATAAGATTTCCTAATTTGAGAGTACAAACATGTTTGTGCAACATTCAACTGTTATTAAAAAACGGTTTAATGAAGGTGAAGGGCACAAAGTGTAAGAGGAATTACAGTGATTAAACTAGTACACATGGAAAGACTCACTATCTATTTCAAATGGCTTTCACCCCTAAAGCGTGGGCATTGTCTTTAATCAGTGGGTAATTTATGAATCCCTTTTACAAAGCCATAATACTCGCAATCAACCCCTTCAACCATAAAATGCAATAAAATAGGGAAGTGTTTTGTGAACAAAGGGAAATAAGGCCCCACACATCATTATGCTCCTTTCATATCCCATTAGATTAAGTCCAAATGAGGTTTGGGTTACAAAAAAAAATCTTTAAACAGCGAGGGTCATGGGTAAAATGACAGATTATCCTTACAACAACTCATTCCACTATATGAGTATTCAGCTGTCCACCACAACTTAAACAAAATCAATACAGACACTGTTTTAGCAGCTTGCAAATGGTCTGGTTAATGCCTGAATGAACAAATGTAATGTTACACACAGCTGACTGGGATGTGGGGGACAGGAAAATGCATACAACACAGGAACAACATGAACAGCAAGTACTGATCATTTATTATATTTAAATGTATATGAGTGTGTTTACATAAATAGGCAATGATACACATTAACACTTGTACATAAATCCACGTATAGATACAAATAATCAGTCTAACTATACATTTGGAGGTATATTTTGTTTTCCTTTTAAACATAAAACTACTACCAAAGTTATGCATCACAGTTTTAGGAGAATAATCATACAAAAAACTCAATTATTGAACATGATACCAAGCATAACTAGCGCATACACTTTCTGAAAATTGTCTGGGAGTTGATTGAAGGAATAGAAGGGTAGAGTGGTCCCCCAAAGCATCTTCACTACTTATTCCTATCTTAGCAGAGGCACCAATACATGTCCATCAGAGAGAACAAAGCTATGTAATTGGCTGCATCACCACTTGAGCCCTATAAAGCACAACATTAATAACAAACTGATGAGAAATTCATTAAGTCTCCAAATAAGAACAATCTCTCCTCGATAGGAGACTATTACATTATAATTAAAATGATGCCTCTGCATTTTCATTAGGCTGCAGTCTAAAACATGAAGAATGAACCAATGAGTTTGATATCATTAAACAGGATTGTTTTATTACACATTTGAGACTGAAATATTAAGCAGGTTCCTAGGCCATGTGTTCAGTTTTTTTTTTCCTTGCTAAGATAGACATCATACATAATTATTAAAAAGATGATCATACTTTCTTTAATACTCAGACCTAAGAGGCACATTATGAAACTGAGAGTGAGTTTACATCACAATCTGAGGGATTTAGTGGAGTTATAATTAGTTATTCTGCTGACTATAGGGAAGAAGAAAGAGACTACAGAGTGTGATTCAAGATTGAAAATCCTCCTTTTGTTACTTTTTTAACTGAATAAGGTTGATTTTTTTTTCTCATCCTACCCCAATCACCTAAGTAGGAGTCCAGTAAAAAAATCTGAATCAATCAACCCCATCAATGATTAATGATAAAATGTTTTCCCCAGTCTCATTTTGAAATCCAAAGTCACACTTGATTTGCACTTTATGTCCTTTCCCTCTAACTACACATCTTGTTGCTTTCTAAACACAAGCTTCAAAAAGATGTCAGCTGATTAGTTGTCAAAAAATATCTTCTGTTATAACTTAATTGAACATTCCTCACAAACAAAATGATCTCTGATTTGAAAAAATTAGCCAATTGATAGTCTTTTTTTTTACACTGATGCAGCAATTATGATGAAAGGCCAGCCACATATCCTTTCTTAGCCTCAGATACATGTCTGTAATACCAAATGTCTGTGATACCTGAGAGCCATATTGATATGCTCAAGTCCTAAAACAAATAAAAACTAGGAATTGATGCAATACACAACGTAATACACGAACTACAAAGTGCACTCCTGGCCACAGTGACCATACCCAATACTCCAAGTCCTGCTCGGTCTCTAAGTAAATGTAAAATTGACAAATATAGTGGTAAGCTCCAAAGTCAATTAAATGAGAAAACTTAAAGGATGAGACATATGGATGTCCTTATATTGCAAAAACTGTTTGTCATGCTATGCAAGGTACCGCTTTCGCTTTACTGAAATACTGGAAAATCCTGGTTTGGCCCACTCAAGCGAAGAATATCTGTGCCATTGCTCTAGCAACACATATTACTAATTCTAAATAAGATATTCAGTTTTTTTTTTTAAACTGGAAATAACCATATGTATGAATAGATATATACATACACACACACATATATGTATATATATAGAGAGACAGAGATATAAACAAACACACACAGACATATATTTATACACACACTATATACTGTGTGTGTGTGTGTGTGTGTGTGTGTGTGTGTGTGTGTGTGTGTGTGTGTGTGTGTGTGTTCGTGAATATATACAAATAGATAACTTGGAAAATTGTATGAATAATACACCACGAGTGACCAAATAACTAATCTTGGTTTCAATTTGATATTTTATTTTTTAAAAAACACCTATAAATTCCAAACTGTCCTTTTATTGACAAGGTTAAAGGGAGACAAAGTAAGAGCATTGACTCTCAAACAGGAAAATTTATGAACCTAATTGAAACATGTCGTTAGGACACAACATGCATACTGACCTTGGCAGGCCAGTATTTAAATAGAAGATGGACAGAGAACTATGCAGAACTATGCATAGTTCTATGGAGAACTATGCACTCTCGGAATGAGTCCACTGAGAAACACAGAGAAAGGACTGAATGCTGAAAAATTACTGACAATTCACTGGCATTTTGCACACATATAACAATAACTTGTAACAACTGCTGCCATACTTAAAATGTCATCTGAACATGTGGAAGGCTGAAGCTATTGAGATTTGACCTCAGGGAGGGCAGGAGCAAGCAGGTCACACTAATGTGGACCAATAATCTCTCCAACAGTCATTAGGATGATCAATGCTATTCTAATGAGATAACATCTGGAACAAAGGACCCTAACAGCAGACAGCTGCTGGGCAATGCCAGCTAATTAGGAGAACACTCACCAATGCTAACTAATGCTGCTGCTATTGTATCCAGCAAGTGTTCCCAATCCTGTTAACATCTTAAATAAAACACTCAATATTTTATACCTCTTTTTATAATCAATCATTTAACTGGTAAGCCTGGTGTAATGTGTTTGTGCAAATGTTAGAAGTGAAGAAGAGATCAAGAAACAGAAATACCACAACATCTCTGCTTGACTTCAATGTTTATCGACCACCACTAAATTGGTCAATTATGAAGAAAATCTGTTTTGAGGTAACCTTTAAGCTTATTAAAAAGTCTATAAATCAATCTTAAGGGCAGTGTGTGACTGGGTTTTGATGAGTGAATGTATCTAATATCACACCACTTTCAATTTCCCTTTCATTCAGTTTGCCTGTGGAAGTATGTGGTGCATCTTTAAGAAAATGCTAAAGAAAGATTTGTGCAACTGTCAAACTGATGATTCAACTTAATGTTATGCTTAGACGTCTTGAGACTTCTATGCAGTTCATTGTGCATAAAAAATAAAAGGCCAGCAATTCTTACATCAGTCATAGATCAAAATAAATGTGATGTAATTTATTGTCTTTACATTTTGTTCTTCTTTGAGAAAATGTCAGTGAGTTCCCAGTTATATTTGTCTAAACTAATCTTAAGTGAATATAACTGTGACTCTGAAGTTTTAGGCAGAAATTGAGAAGATTTCTAATATAAAAAACATCATTATACATATAAAGAAACTATTGTTCTTATTCCCTGTCCAAACCAACATCTTTATAAACAAGTTAATGTTCATTCTTTAACAGCAATAAAACTACATTGGTCTTAGTCAGGGAAGTGTGAAGAAATACCATCAGTTTTGAGAGCAGTCAACACCGCAGTCGACACTGCAATAGGACTATTCCTCGGAGAGTATGACAACAGCAAAGAAAAAGCTTCAACTAACAGTAATTGGTTTTAAAATAATAGAATTCATTACAGTTATGGCGCTTGTTCAGAAATGCAAACAGGGGAAGAAAAAAAAAACATTCACTTGGGACTTGGGCTGAACTGCTTCACTAAAAACCATGGGGAGATGAAAGGCATAATTCAAATGACAATTTTAGAACCCTTAGTTCATTTATATCAGAAGCTGGGAATATTTTGCCAGCATAATAACATCAGGGTATTTTCTTCTGTTCTTTTGTTCTACATGCAGTGCCTGGAAGAACTTTTTTTCTCTCAATATTATCCTTTTGGTAGCAAATTCCTCCTCACACATTTGTGAAGTGACACAAACAATCTAGCAAAAAACAACCCTTCCACATCACAGACAGCCAACTGAGGGCTAACATAGCAAAGCTTTACAGAGAAGAAAAAGGTAAAACACCCATATACACTACAACGTATTTATTATTTGTTTTAGTCGATGTAAGTAATCTACAAACATCAGGGGTACATTCTGATTCTGATTCTGATATAACAAGGCCCTATGTTTGCTGTGTCTGTTGGTAGCTTCATCCTCAGTCCATGATTCAAGATCACCATCTCAACTGTAAAGTCTGTATTCACCAAATCAACATTAAAAAGACCGACAGTATATCAAGACCACTCAGACATAGAGATAGGTCAGCCATCTAATCATGATTGGATGTCCCCTCATACAGGTTGTAGTCATTATCAGGGGCACCGCCAATTGAAACATTACAGCAATCATCATCTGCCATCAAATCAGTCTCACACCAATATATAAATAAATATATGTATATATATTTATATATATATATGTGTGTGTGTGTGTGTGTGTGTGTGTGTGTGTGTGTGTGTGTACACACTCACACACACACACACACACACACACAGATATATATACATACATATATATATATATATACTTCATACATTTTGATCACCAAATGATAAAACAAAAAGTGTTTTCATGATATGTAGAAATATCAGTAGGAAAGAAGAGGATGTTTTATTTTGCTAATTTCTGGGGGGTTACAAGAAGAAAAAATAAAGACCATCATATGGCAATGCATTAAAAATTGATAAAACAATGTTACTCAGAGCACCTGAGCTGAATGACAAGGTGGAAGGTTTTGGTCAAAATGGTGAGCACAATATCTTAGAGGGAAGAGGGGAAACAAATTTCCATCATTCTGTCAGTCTCTACCTAACACACAGTGTACACAAATGAAACGAAAATCCAGCAAAGACCATGTTTTCCCAAGAACACATCTGACCACATACCGTATTTGACATTTCAAAAGATCATCGTGTCAATAAGAACATTTGGCTGGCACAGAGAAGTGGGGCATAAGCAGAGATAAGGGTATGATATTCCTATTTGGGTCTTATTCACCACAATCAGAAATGCAAAACAAGTGGAAAAGTGCTGTCTTACCAGTATGCTGTATAATGTACAATGAACAATTGCTTTTGTTGGGAGATGTAAAGAAAGGGCCAAAAGATGACTATTTTCAGTGCACGGTTGTGAGAGAGTAACTGATGTTCTGTTGTTACAAGACTGCATCTATTCGTCAGAGTAGGACTGGTCTGATAAATAATTTACATATGAATTGCATTAAGTGTGGTCAAAACAGTGGATGTTTTCAATATATGCTTAGGTCACAAAGGCTTCCATGGCCATGGCCATGGTCATGAAGCATTTAGTAAGGAAAAAGAAATGGACAAGTGACCCCTATAAATGTAGTCTCACCTCTGTAGCTGTACAGAGGAATAATAAGAGTGTGTGTATCATCATTTTTCCACTGTTCAATGAGGGGGTAAAAGTATTGACTGGTTAAGACCAGCCAATTCAAATACCATTAGAGCAATATCTCACTGATTTGCCACTTTAAAGATCAGACTTAATGTACACAGTTAGTGACACATACGGGAGTGCAAAACATTGGCTGAGAGAAACCAATTAGGTCAATTCCATAGCAACAGACAAACTACTACAACTAGTCAATTCAATGAGCACCCACTGCCATCAAGTGCTGGCCTTCAGTACTACAATACTTGCTTAGACCTGTGCTTGTCGCCGTCTTTGACAAGCGATTTACAGCGGCCATGCATGACAACCCTCTCTGTGTTTATGGCATTTAGATTGATAAACTTAGAAGGGAAACTGAGATCAATCACCCCTGAAGACATACATACAGGTTCTATTTCGCTTTAACAGAAAACTATAAGGTTTTGCTGTGCAGAGTGAAAGGCAGAACAAGACTGCATACTATCTTTGAAAAAGAGCAACTGGAACCAGAATTTCAAATCTGACTCGTGCAGACCTGGGTCAAAGCTTTGTAATTAATCATCAGAACTGTAAGCGATATACACTGTGGCCCCAGTTTGGTGTTGGTGCCAGGCCCCTTCCCTTAACACAGCAGCGTTGTTAGCAAGGGTGGTTGGGTTTAGAAATGACAGAGGCAGTTAGCCATGTCACATCAGTGCATTTCTCAGAATATTCAATGTCTGAATAAAATATAAAAATGAAAGCTTTAATATAAAGGATTGGTATTTTATATGTGTGTGTGTGTGTGTGTGTGTGTGTGTGTGTGTGTGTGTGTGTGTGTGTGTGTGTGTGTGTGTGTGTGTGTGTGTGTGTGTGTGTGTACAAAACTTACATTGGATCACAATTAAGACAAAATGAAAAAATATATAAGTTTATTGAGTAAAACAACTATGATGGACAATATAGGTAATTCTTTTAAGGGGGCACAATCTGAAAATATGACAATGATTTCAAGTTTAAACAAAAATGAAAAAAGAAAGGGAAGACGGTGCACTGAATAAAAGACGGCTGCCTCTTTGGTCATTTTGTGCTGTCATACATGTCATGTAGCAGGTTCTGTGGAAAGTCATCATTCCTTGGGGTTTATTCTGTTCATTGAAATAACATAATTTAGGTAGATGAATTTATTTAGAAACAAATACGAAAAACAAAAACAAAAACAAAAACAAAAAAAACAATAATAAAAATAAGATATGCTCTGAAAGTCAAGAACAATGATAAAATTGGAATAATAGAATTTGTGTTTGTTTGTGTGTGTGTGTGTGTGTGTTTGTGTGTTCATACATGCACACAAAATCACTCACAAACACACATACACGTACAAAGACAACAAAACACATAACAAAACAAACACATGCACGTATGCGCTGCCCTCAACAGATTCTCTTTGCTGAACACCATTTTGATTTAAATGAATTCATTGATCAAAAGTAACAAATGAAATATGAACTTCAAAGGCTCTTTCTGACAGGTATACATTTTCTATGTGTAGATGTGGTGATACGTGTTTAGTGAAACTGGAATAAATATAAAGAATTAGTACATAAAATAGTAAAAATACATAAATAGGGCTGTGTATGACATACAGTGGTTTTCTTAAGACTACAAATTAGCTCTCTATTCCCATTGAACCTGAACATGAGGGTGATCTTGGGCCTCTTTAAAAAAGTGATACTTAACCTCTTCGGAGCCGTCCTCAAAGGCAGTGGACCCCCCACCATTTAAATAATAGAGGAATACATTATTTTTTTTCAATCTATACTTGTATTGTTTACAACATGAGACAGAGGTGAAACGTAGCTCACTGATTCCATTGCAATCCTGAACACCAGGGTATTCCATACCAGAGGTTCTCAACAGCAATTATTGCCCTATGAACTTCATGTCGATAATGTTTTCCTAGTCTACTGCCAAACAAATTTTGATTGGTCAATAGGCCAATACAGTTATCGGGGTTCAGTATTTGTGCCCAGGATATTTAAACAGGGTCTTGACTTCTCTTGAATTCTTGTGAACTATTCTTCAACACAAAGGAGTTGAACAAAGTAATCTCTACTCATGTGAAGGAAGGGTCAATGGAAACAGTGCGTCCGCATCATGTCTAACTGCCTAGTTTCGTTCCAGAAAGTGGCAAAACATCTGGCGTTGGAATTCCTTTCCTGAACATGCTATAAACCAGTCAGAAAAGTATGTTACAATATCTATCCACATCTGGGCAGAAAAACAAAGCCGTCTACCTTCCTGTATCTCCCAGGATGGCATGAATTCTACGTTTGTCTATTTGCCACGTTTAAAACACGTTCTCTGAATCTGCTATCGCACCAGTCCGAATAGCAGGGCTCAATAGACTCTATAATAGACTACAAAGCCATCTGTGGGTAATTTGTTCTCTTTCTACAAATGCTCTGGCTTTTGATTATGTGCTTCATGGTGGTAGTTTGATCAAAACTGCTAAGTACATGAAAACGTTGCGAATTTGTTTGCCATATCTTGCCAAAAGTATCTAGCTGAGATCATAACGGTATATGTACACAAGTGCCAAGTCATGTAGAGGTAACATGAACATGTCCTCTCATCCATTGGCTGTATTTTTACTCTCTCTTTTTCTTGAAGGACATGTTTATTTAAGGAAGTTATGATTATTAGATGGACGGCAATAGTCAGGAAGATAGAGGTTGCATGAGGGGTGACAAGGTTGGCCCTTTCAAATCTATGAACCGTGAGGAAAAAAAAATGTGCGGTGGATAGGATTTGACGATGTGCATTATGTTGAAAAAAAAGTTGTAAAATTAATTCTTTCAATGGAAATGTGTGCTTAGTAATTCAATGGTTTCCTTGCTTACAATTTGACAATTATTTGTCAATGCTATATCATATTATTTTATTTATTTGGTCATTCATGGGACAAAGTTCTTAAAATGGGAATATCATGACTTGAAGAGTGAGAATTTTAACCTTTAGTAGTTATCTCCACAGGGGCACTCACAAATGATTAATTAAAAAATGCAAGCCAAATAGTAACACAGGGATGCTTAATCATTAAAAACAGATTAGAATAATCTAAATATTGTAGGACGGTGTAATTTGAGGAATAGGACAATATGATTCTTAATCATTAAGGTATTACTTTGCCATCAAAACAGATAGAGATAAAGCCTTTGTAGCACAATGTGCTTACCAGAAAAGTTGGTGAACAAGAAAAGCACTTACATTTGGCCCAGTATCATGTCACTCTTGGTCACTCTTGTCAATATTCATGCTGAATCAAGTATCAAGTTAAGAAAAAATATGCCCAGCAAAAAAGCTGTTCCACACACTTTCACTGCAAAGTCAACTTTTTGTATCACTAGAAATACACAAGAGGAGTGAGTCTGGCAAGGTTTTGAGCATTACTGTTATATCTCCAACTCCAAGCTTTCCTCCAGCAAATCTTGACATACTCCAACAGGGCAACATTTTAAAGAGATCAAATCTAAAAAAAAAAAAAAAAAGAAGACAACTTCATCTACCAGAGCAAATAATCTACTAAATATACACAGATGAGGAGAAAGGGATATCAAAAGGCTTAAGAAGCAAATAAAGAATTTGGGAATGACTCCAGGAGCAGGCAACCATATAACATAGGGATACACAGAATTTCACCGCTGTGTGAACATTTAAAGCAGATGTGATGGAATGTAATGGTAGATGCATACAGAGAGGTGGGTTATAAAAATATGCTATAAAGTTTATGGAGCAAAATGCAGCCCTGAAGGAGCTTCCTGCTGAGCTGAGCATGCTGACAGTACTATTGAGTGTATGACAGAGATGTGGGAGAGAGATGTGAGACTCAGAGCATAGCTGGCATCTATATCCATCATCAGTGTTGTGGGGATGTGCATACATAAAACTCACATACTGCAATCAACAGAACTGAGAATCTCATAACCCTCCTCCTCTCTTTGCAGAATATCAGGGTCTCTCTCGCTACCTATGTATCTAAATTCAGGCGGTGAAATCAAACTGGATGGAATGGCATGGAAAATAGTAATACTTAGCAAAAACTACACGAAAAAAAAGAAACAACCACAAAAATGCAGACTTTTAAGAACCACCATTGCAACCCTTCTATCCATTATCAGCATACTGTGACCATTTCAACTCATGTTCTCCTCAAAATTAAAATGATCCAGTTCACCTCTCCTGATTGAGGAATGACTTTGTAGAAAGAAAGAATAAAAAGCA
Source organism: Fistularia tabacaria (assembly GCA_901007705.1). Classification (NCBI taxonomy): domain Eukaryota; kingdom Metazoa; phylum Chordata; class Actinopteri; order Syngnathiformes; family Fistulariidae; genus Fistularia; species Fistularia tabacaria. Next base: position 123,059 of record CAAKHD010006992.1, on the reverse strand, counting down.
CCAGCATATTATAAGGGAAGGAAGAAAAGGCCAGACAAAAATAAAAATGCTTACAGATGAGGAACCTCTTTTTCTCATCCCTAATTGAAGGCTCTGAGACCTTAATCTTTAAAGCACAGCCTACTGTGTGCCGTAGCGAACCCTTTCGCCCTGTATGAGACAAATCTGAGAGATTTGTTTTTCCAGCAAACTATAATTGTATATATACTGTTTGCACATTAGACGTAATTAGTAATATATATTGATTTAATTCCATGTATGATTATTTTTGAACCATTTCTGATGAATTGATAAAATTGTAGTCATCAAACACTTAATCAGGTACTTTCAGATCACAAATCGTAATTAATTTGGAAAAAGAACATTCAAAATGCCATCGAGAACAGCATTGAGGGATAAGTAATGAAAGATGGAAAATATACAATGGAATGTAAAATGTGATTAAACAATTATACACACCATAATCGAAGTAGACTGGATTGGTGGGCGGGGTTAAGTTGCTGTTCAGGTGTTCAAGGTTTTTGTCAGTTCTGTTTTTTGGTTGGAAGTAACCAGCAAGCCTAAAGAACTGATGGAAGATGTTAACTCTACCGGGCTCAGGCAACACTTTGTTTCTCTTAGCTTTTCCAGTGGCAATTCCCTTTTCCTGTGTGCACTGCCCATGTTAACCATTGTTACGTACCAAAGATTATCTGAGGTTGGTGGAAAGGCAAACAGGATATGCTGGTATCCCAACTAGACAATGTACAAACTTTGCTAAGCCTTAGTTTCCAGCAGCTGAGTGGACCTCCACTGTAGCTGTCATATCTGTTCATTGGAGGAGTGATGATGGACTGTTTATACCATAGCCAGTTTGCCGGCAAAGCCCAATGTTGCAAGCAGCCTTGCACTTTCACAGAGAAGGAAAACACCATGACCAGTGCTCAGTAGCATCTATGGGCACCTGTGACAGAGATGACCTGCTCTTCATCGAGGACACCTTTTCTGGTACTACAATGCCACAGTGGGTCATGTCATTCTTAAAATTTCCAGATATTAATGATTTGAAAAATTATAATTGAAGAATGATAAGTATTTTTGCTTGAAAAGCGCATCCTTCAATTTGGCCAATGGCATCACTCTTTCATTGAATGGGGTTTTCTGTACAAAACGCAAATCAATAATTTGCCACTAAGTATATTGAAGGAATATTTTAAAAGATCATACTCTGTGATGTATAGGTAAAGTGGAATAACAACATTAACAAAGAAATAAAGCCATCAGAGTATGGGAAGCAGCAAAATACCAATTAAAAAACACTGACTCCTAACTTTTCTGCCACATTTTCTGCCACAACCTTCCTCTCACTCAAACAATTTTTGTGTCCATCAGATGAAGTCTGAACTATGCTTTCACCCAATCAACAAAACATCTTACATACACATTCAACCTGCAAAGTATTTTTCCTTGATCTTAATTTAAGAAAGAATAAATGGTGAACACTGGCTTAGGGCATGGGAGGTACACACTATTGATTAATTTTTCATTGCCTTTCTTTTAAACCACCAAGGACATGTGCTACATCAAATCTGCGCAATGCTCAGGACCGAGTTAAACTGCTTGAAACAAAAATCTTTTGAGGTATGCTGTTTTATAAGGTAAAGAAGAGAATGAACCTTTGAGAGTGCTTTGATTTCCTTTCAGACACATCATACTTTTTCCTTTTTAAAGGTCCTTTGTAAGCTTCTCTTGGCACACTGAGCAAGCATGTGATTGAAGTTAAAACAGGGGCAAGATGTGCTCATATCCATGAAACTCTGTACCTTTCCCCCATGTTTCCCCTCTTGTAATCCTCCAGCTCCATTTACAAATATTTACTGATTATTCTCTAGCTTCATTCTGTAAGTTTTTATTTGTCATTTCCTCCTTTGACAAAAAACCCAAATGATGGAGAAACTAAGACATCTAAAATTCAATTACCATATAAATTTTCTGTAATTATTGAAGAACATACTGTGAATATTTAAGGATATTGCAAACATGACATACATGAAAGCCATTTTGGTTGTTCATTTTAATTTTAGACATAGAGGGGCAAAGGTTAAGGCTTTACAAAGAAAGATGTATTCGTATAATTCGTTTTTTTTAATATTCATGCTAGTGCCATTAATCTTTTGATTTCATTTAGGGTTCTATGTGGTGGATCCACTAAGAGGTTCATCATTTTGAACTGGAAAGACAATTTTACTCTTCCCCTCCAAGACGGTTCTCTTCTTACACCCCCAATACTCCTTTTTGTTCATTCCATTACTTGAGATTCATCATAATCTCGATCCTTCTGGGAAAGAGCAGTCCTAACTGAAATGTAGCTTTATCTCACCAGATTCTCAGGTTTGAGTACCTTTGGCTGTTTAGTCAAATCCACACACCTACACATACATATTTATCGCACTTTGCTACACATTCACTGATTGACAACTGCTGGTCAGCCTCTTTACATGAAAAAAGGCAGTTATCTATGTAGATCTACAAATATTGATCCCATCACTATGGCTTAAATATTACTGTATTTTGACACAAAGTGCACACCCATGCTTTCCCTCACTGATGTATACATGCTGTTTCTCTCTCACTTTGTGTCTCAGCAGCATTCCATCTGACCTGGAGAGCTTGTCAATGTTCGTGCAGAGAGATGGAAGTCTGCTTCCAAAGTAACACCACAGGAGGGTTGATAGATTGATACAGCATGGCCCCTGACTCCTGATGTAAATCAGGACCTTCATAAGAAGGGATAGGAACTGATAAAACTGTATAATGGGTCAGTCATGAGCAGAAGCAAAGAGTTAAAGTGGTCAATTGGGATTGCTCTAGTATATTTGTAAGTAGGTGTGCCTTTCACACTTCTTTTGATCCTGAGAGGAGGGGATATTTGGCAGTGGTGCACATTTGCAGGCTGGTCTGACAGTGCTAGATCCAGTTTAGACCATCTTCTATTCCAGCATCATTCTCAACAAGCAAAGAGAAACCATCCGTGCCAGAGACAAAGGGGCTCCAGTGACATGTATATTTTATACAACACTCACCATTGCAACTGAGAGCTCCATGTGCCAATGTATACTGACAGTGTAAAAATAGGAATCTACCAGAAATGCAGGGAGCCACAAAACACCCCGTCATCAGCTACCTAAGTTAAATGGCAAGTGATTCTTTCCTGTTTCAGTGGGCCCATTACAATTGATAATCCATAAGTATTGCAATAGGCGTCATATCTTTAGCCTATTCAAATATTGATGAAGTTATTACAAAAGCCGGAAAAGTATTGAGGACCCAGATCTCTGAAATGTATTGCATTGTCAGAGGGAAAGTACATTTAACACAGTATTTTGGATGAGCAGTCAAGATACAAGCAGGGGTAATTATGTAAAAGTTCCATTTCGATTCTATTTAGCTGAGCACCATTGCTAATGATCGAAAGCAACTCCATCCACATGATAACAACCAAAGCCAAAAATCCACTCTCACATTAGAAATGACAAAAGAAAAAAGGACAGAAAAAAGAGAAATGTACAAAATCCCTTTGCAAAATATGTCGGAGTAGGTTTACGTTTTTAGAAGATAAGGAAAACCAAGACCAGGTAGTGGTGTGCAGCCTTCACTTTTTTTTGTCCATATAATTTCGATAGATTTCTACGTTACATGTGAATGGAATACCTTTCTCACTGGCAATCTACCTGTCCATCCATCCACCGCTTATCCTGCACTCAGAATCGCAGGGTATGCTACAGCCTATCCCAGCTGTCACACAAGAGGTGGGGTGCACCCTAGACTAGTTGCCAGTCAATCGCAGGGGCCGCATATACAGACAACCATTCATTCACTCACTCATTCAGGCAATATTCCCAATTTTTCCAATTAACCTGCTGCATGTTTTTGGGAGGAAACTGGAGAAACCCACACAGACATGGGTGGACATACAGACATACTGTATATACTGTATATATACTGGATATAGAGACATACTGTATATCCCTGCAAAATTGCAGCTCGCCTCTTACCCAAACTAAAACTAAAAAAGATGACTAAGTCATTGATTAATTACTTCCTCCAAACACTGTGTGTGTGTGTGTGTGTGTGTGTGTGTGTGTGTGTGTGTGTGTGTGTGTGTGTGTGTGTGTGTGTGTGTGTGTGTGTGTGTGTGGGTGTGGGTGTGGGTGTGTGCGTGCGTGCATGTGTGCGTGTGTGTGTGTGTGTTTTAAGCAGAAAAGGAATAAAGACATAAACAGACAGCACAAGATTCAGTAGCCAAATAAATAATGGAATACTTACCACAACTTTGCTCCCAGTTATCTGCATGTAGCAATCAGCGGAGAAGGTTAATGTGCAAAAAGACACAAACAGCACAATCATTAGTAGGCCACAGAAATCACTCCATTACATGATGAGGCATAAGCATAACTAGAGTGGCTTCATAGCCTTCACACAATTGTAATACACTATATACCTGAAACTTTGACTATCAAACAGAAGAACATTTGCCGCCGTAATCTCGAAACATGATGAAAATGTTTTTTTGACAGCAACTGTGGAATTGATGATTAATATGTTAAGAATCCAAGTATTAGCGCATCGTGTTAATCTAACCATTAAAAGGCAATTATATGACAATACCTTAACAGACTGAGGTGGTACACCTTGCCACTCCCAGTCAGTCATCATTTGCAATCTGAATTTGGTGCTGGTCTTACCCAGTCTACCCATTTAGCCTGCAAAGCACCACTATTTCGCTTTCATGCTGTTATCATTTTACCTGGTTTGTATGCCAGTGATTCAAACAGCTTTTGCAGACAGAGACCTTACTGATTTCACTGACTTTCCACCCTGCATATATGTTTGTCACTGATTTCTACCAAACAACAGGATGAGACAAGAGGTCACACACACACGCAGACGCACAGACACACACACACACAGACACAGACACCATGCATCCAGTGTGAACATGGGGAATGAGTTAAGAAAAAGTCTCGTCTCTATGCTGACGACTCTAAGATAGCTGTGCTCTTTATAGACCACCAAGCTATGCAATTTAATAGAATTTGAAATATGACATTAAAAATATGAATCTGAATTCATTTTTGATACTATTTTGTTTTGCAGAAAAGACTATTTAGATCACTTGAGTGAGACGGAAAGGTGTGTCCACATAGTATGTGGAATTTGAACATATTAATGAATAACTTCTAAGGAAAATGAAGGAACTATAATGTGTATGTGACTGTCCTCCCCTAATCTACTATTCCATGCATTTTATTGTAACTCTTCTATCCATGTTCCAACAGTTTATGACAGCTATAGTCAGTTTTATATGTGACACAATAAGGCCCATAGTACTTTTTAATCCATCTATCCACCTTTCTTCTGCCCTCTGCTGTAAATACAGCATATTCTTGTCTAACACATTTGTTTTACATACATACAAACATATTTTTACTTTGTCTTAATGCTGCAAGCCAGACATACTGACTCACTCTAACATAAATTGCATATTAAATATAGTATTTTCCACAGTTGATACCAGAACCACATTTCTCACTATGGCTCTCAGAAAAGCTCAACTAAAGAAAAGAAACAGTCTTCAGCCTGTAGAGACAGCAGTCAGAGCAGCTTGTAAGGGAACTGTATGGTTTTGCTAATTTGTTGACACATTGACATTTTCTGACACAATGTATATTTTAAGAACTAAAATTAAAGTAAGTAAAATCACACAAACCAATGTCTAAATAAATCCCAATAAAACCACCATTCATTTGCCCTGTTTTAGCTCTTTGGCTGCTGCTGAGACAACACATCTGATACCAAGCAGGACGATTTTCAGTGGTATTGAGCAATCATCAAACCAAAGAGAGTTATTGTTTTCCCAAAAGAATTTAGGTAGTTTAATGACTGGTGCATATTCATAGATGGATAAATTGCAAAAAAATAAATCCAGAAAGGGAAAGATAAGTTTTCATGCAAAACTGATATCTTATGTTTTGTTTTTTTCTAATGATGTCCTTGAGAACCCAACCTATTGAAACACAGCTCAATTTTAAATTACCAGGGTCAAAGTAGTAATCTACCTTTAAAAGGCTTTACTTTGTGTTTGGAGTAATTTTTTAGACTCCTGCTTGGGCATCCAGGCAAAGAAGAGAAGTATGCTCGGTCAAAACCCAAATTCAAATTCAAAAAACTTGATTTGGCCCCTGGGGGCGATTAACAGCCAAGCGGAGCAATCTCCTACTAGCAGACTAGTAGAGAAGGGGTTATTCATTGATGAGGATTGGAAAGAGGTCAGTGGCTTTGACACTAACCAACATTCCTATATAATTTGGTTGTTTGTCCCTTAAGCTAAACTTTAAAGATAGATTAATAAATACTGTCTGTAATATGCAATATTTTGGATGATGTTTGCATTAATAATATACACAGAAGATCAACACTATGAGGGAAACCTCAAGTAAAGAAAGCTAATGTAACTGGAAAGACTTCTACTGATATATGTTGTTGCTGAAAGAAGCAGCTTGCTTTCTGTATAATTTAGTTCAAAATACTTGAGAGGATTTGCAGCAACAGAAAAAATGGCTCATCAAAATTTGTGGAGGCAGATTTCTTCAAAAATAACAGATCTAAACTCCTGTCTCAGATGTGTTTTAGTCTATGATTGATAGGCAATGTATTGAGAGAAGGATGTATGTCAAAACCTCAGGTCTGAGTTTTGATATGCACACAGGAGGGGTACACTTTTGGTGGTTCTCCAGCAAAGGCTGAAAAACAATATGCTAATGTAAAACAATTGTTATCTTTATTTTGTAAAACATTATTTTAGGACATGCAATCAAGGGAAAAACAAAAAGAAAATATTAAGCAAGCCCCTTCAAAGCCAAACAGCAAATTTTGATGGCAATTGAATTCTTTGAGAGAAAGAAATTCAGAGAATCGTGAAAGAATAGTACAAAAAGAACGCAACACACACAGAATGCAACAGACCTTTTACATCCCTATTACATAATGCATGCTGATCAGTAACAACAAGCAAAATTATTCCAAATCGTGCCTTTAAAGAAATCAAAATTGTAGTCAATTTAAGTAGGAATTTTCCTAATAATATATGAAGTTTGTTCTTCTTTTATCCCATAAATAATCAGGATAAAGAAATAACATAAATGACTTAAAACCATTGTGAAATTAAGGTGACTGAGGTTTTACAGTTCCCCCTCCTTTACTATGGAAGGACTTCTTGGAAAGTCATTAAACTAAGTTAGATTTTCCTTTCAAACTCTAGAATAGCCATGTTTCAAGAGATTGACATCTGAATTGTTTTTTCAGGACATCAGCTAAAACCTAGTGGGGGATGGGCAAAAGTGGCCAGCAAAAAGGTCCAATATTTCTATAAATCATGACCAACATTGCGGTGATATGAATAGTTTCTCTTTTTTAAAACTTTGCTTCTGTCCCTAATATACGAAGCACATGTTGGTGGCGAATGACTTCATTATTCATATAATTAACATCGACTTAACACTGACAGTTGAATGGGCATCTGTCCTGTCAGGTTAAATTAACTTGGTCAATAAGCAACATCACATTAGAAAATATCATTTCACAGTATAAACAGAGCCACGTGCAAATAAACACAAATGGTTGAGAAATGTCTACATCATTGTATCAGCTTTTCTCCTGATAGATCAATCAACTCAATAGTGTTTCCATGATCTCTCGATGAAACATTCAGTACAGTTCACAAGGATACGTGCTGTGGACTGTCTTTGTCAAAAACTCCTAGCATGAGGGCAATAAAATTTTTTACTTAACAGTCCTTAGGTGTAACTTGGCTAATCACGAATGACACACTATGGATTGATGGGGAATTTGCCCTTTCTGGCCATTAGAGAGAATGTAGGTTAAAGGCAATTCAGCTTCACATTTACTTTTGAGACCCAGAGTCTACCCTTTGGTATGCAAAGATATGAAATCACTGACATTTTACCCTCCCTGTCCATCAGAAGTATAAATGTAATAACAGGTTCCTGACAGACATCACTTTTTGTTGTACGTCCTTTGACTAGAGATTACAGGATTCACTTGAATAGAATATAATTGCTCACAAAGTCTAATGACCAATAATGCCAGTGAATTATCTTGACAATGATGAGGTTAATAAATTATGACATCAGGCAAGAGCTACCAACAAGTGACAAACTGCTGTGATTTTTCATCTCACGATGTTTGCAATGTTGTCAAATGAAGTTTTCAACCTCCAATTAAGAATTACAATCAGAACATTTTTACTGCCTCGATGGGTTAGAGGTGATCAGCCCCTTGGTTCATTTTTAAAAAGGGGTGATAATTGGCTAATTTCAGAACCAGTTGGATGAGGTGACTATGAAATAGTAAAAAAATCTGTCACAGATAGGCTCAGTTAATAAACCAGTCAAAACACTCTACCCAAGATGCCAAACAGTCCTATCCAGTTTATGTTTACTTGAAATACTGATTCAAAAACAGTATACATAAAGCATCCCAAAATATTTTGCAATTATAATTACAATTATAATTATAATTACAATAATCAGCAAAATCATTATTTTAATTACCTATATATGTAAGCCAGTTTTACACAAATGATTTGTAAAGGATAATATTGCTAAATGTTATGTTCACACAAATATATTTGCTGGCTGTTTATTTCAATACACCTGTTAGACCACAACAATTTATTTCATTAATCACAAAATAATTACAAAATCAAGCACATCTAGCACTGAACAAATAGTCACATGCAGGTAAATAACCAAACAATACTTTATATTCAAGCGCATGACTGCACAGGCAGTGACCACATACCCAGCATTGCGTAAGTGGCAGTAGTTTCTAACTAGTGATGCCCTACAAGAGCAGATAGCAGCACAATGTGGGGAAAAAAAATTAAATTGCACTCTAAGACTTGGAATTAAAGCATTAAGATTGGAGTGATGATGGATTGAAGTGTGTGAGGACAAGGCAAGTCATAATGTGAAGCACAGCATCAAGTTATACTGGTTTGTGAAAGCTATGGGGAGCAACATTGTATTCTTGCCTACCAACTACAATTAGTCTTGACACACTAAGCTACTTTGGTGAGTTTCTTGACTTACAGATTTGGCAGTCGCTGAGATGTACTGGACCACCATCTCACGTTTGGTGCTCAGATCTTTTCCACGAAGCGGGGCTTTTCGGTCCTCATTTAGATTCATGTCCTCCTACATAGACAAGACCAGAAGGAAAGACAGAAAAACAATTTACTTAGTGATGGTGACATAGTGGGACAGTGGTTAGTGCCTCTGCCTCACAGCAACAGGGTTCCTGGTTGATTGGAGATTGGCGTGACTCATGAAAGAGGGTATGAATGGTTGAATGACTGTACGTCTGTCGATATGGCCCTGTGACCGATTAATTAATTAACGAATGAATTAATTAATTGATGACCTGCAAACCAATGCCTTAGAGAAACAATTTCTTATTCATTGAAAAAAAACACCAAAGGAAAAAAAAAGAGATCAATCGTCCAACATTTGAAACACAAGCCCATCACGCTCACTTACGAATCATGTGTGCTGTAGCTATAATTTCAATGAAATCTATATGAGAAAAATACCCGCTCTTAAAAACCTTTAGTTTTAATCACTGTAATTTCCACGGTAGTTTCACAAACACAACTTTCTCAAATGTACAATTCACTCTATTCCTACTTATGCCCTTTTGCATGATATCATGTCCTTCTGCCAATGAATAAGCTCTTTATTACATCTTTCTTTTTTAAAATGACAAGAAAAAGCAATGGGGAAAGTGGTAACAATAATTAGTCCTTGAAATAATAGTAGCAAGGCTACAGCAATATAAACCGTACAGGCAAAATGAACAAGAGAGAAAAATCAAACAACACTGCCTCTATTGAGGCCATGCAATCATCAGATATGCAGGACAAGCACTATCTCTGTGTTATTGGGACTATTATCTTTGTGCTACTTTAATTCTGCATCACAAAAGAGGTCTTTCACGTGAAAGACATCGGGGGATGTAGCAAAGGCTGGACAGAGCACACTAAAAGCTATGGAATGATGATTAGAATGGAGGGGGATGTTTATCAGAACCACTCTCAAAGACATGTCTACAATGAAAAGAGGAAAAAACATCCTCCTCAAGAGTTTCTGTGCAATCAGGCTAAATTTCTAGCACCATGCTGCCCTCTATTGGAGTCAGAACATGCTCAATTTTACTTTGTTGTGGTATTTGACAAAATTCTCTTGCAAGTTACCATGTGAATTGAATCAACAAGAGAAAACAAAAGCTATATTCAACTAAAGATTTAATTTCTAATTAAAGGAAATAACCTTTATTATGCTGATACTCACTGACATGCTATTCAAATAATAGACAAATGTATATCTTTATGTTCTCATATTCAACACGTGCAAGGTACAGTGAGTAGGATGGCTTTGCCAATGCCAATAATAAGCATACTTTGTCATCTGATGTCAATGTTGCCTGTCAATTGCTTGATAACCGTGCATGCAAGCTATTCGAATTTACATTTTCACTTTAACAAAAATGTGGAAAAAAATGGGTGACCTATTAGAATGAGTGACCTATTATAGAGCCAGCCTATTAGTGTCACTGCCGAGCATAAACAAAGCTGCTATCTTGCATACAATACTGAGCAATTAAAATAATGGGCATTTTCATTTTTTCATTTTTCTTTTTTTCCTAGTCTAGGTTAGTCTGGCTGGTGTTATGATTCTAACTTGGCAGTTACATTATGTCGGATTCAAGATTCAAGATTCAAAATTCAAAGTTTCTAGGTGTTTATTGTCGTACGCACAGTGTGGAAACGTGTTTCCCTGTACAAGGAAATTCTTACTTTGCTGTCCGCAATGCATTTGGATATCTACTTATTTATTGTCAATAAATAAGTAGTGTAAACATTTCTTATAAGTATGAACAGTGTTGTCAGTGCAAGTAATCAATGAGTGCAACTTGATGCGCAACTCACAAAGTGCAGGTGCAGGATGAGTGCAGTTTAAATGGCAGTAGTTACATCTGCAGTGCTGCATGTGAATTGCAGAAAAAGAAGAATGAGTATCAGCTGTTTAGGAGCCTGATGGCTGTCGGGTAGAACGAGTTCTTTAGTCATGTCGCTCTACATTTCACACTCCTGTACCTCCGGCCGGAGGGTAGGAGTGTGAACAGTCCGTGTTGGGGGTGGGTGAGGTCCTTGGCAATGGAGGCAGGTATCCTGTGGACTCTGTAGTGGCAGATGCTCTGCAGAGAAGACAGTGGGATTCTGGTGTTCCTCTGTACAGTATTCATCAGTCACTGCAGGCGTCTGCGGTCCAGAGCAGTGGTGTTGCCGTACCACACAGTGATGCAGCTGGTCTAGGTGCTCTCAACTATGCATCTGTTGAAGTTGCTGAGGATCTTAGGCGACATGCCAAACCCCCTTAGTATCCTAAGGACGTACAGCCACTGTTGAGCCCTCTTGACCATCTGCGTGGTGTAGAGGGACCAGGTGAGGTCCTCACTTATGTGGACACCAAAGGTATTTGACCATCTAAACGTCAAGACCTCAGAGGCTGATGAGGTCTCCTCTCCTTCCTCATGTCAACTCTCATCTCCTTGGTCTTGTCCATGTTGAGAGTGAGGTTGTTGTCCTCACACCATCACACCAGACCATCTACCTCCATCCTGTAGGCTGTTACGCGTCGTCTGCGAACTTCAGAATGGTGTTGTCCTCATGGGAAGCGACACAGTCGTGGGTGAACAGGGTGTAGAGGATGGGGCTGAGGACACATCCCTGAGGAGTACCCGTGTTCATGATTATGCTGGCTGAGGTCCTATTAACTATAATGACAGACTGCTGTCTGCCAATCAGGAAGTTCAGGAGGCAGGCTCAGCGGGTGGGGTGCAAACAAAGGGTGGACATTTTTTGGCTCAGTTTGTTGGGGATGACGGAAAAAGGCGGAGCTGTCGTCCACAAAGAGCATCCGCATGTAGGCGTCTTTCTTTTCAAGGTGGGAGAGGGAGTTGTAGAAGGTGGCGGCTATGGGGTCTGAGGTGGACCTGTTGGGCCAATATGCAAATTGTAGGGGTTTCCAGAATGTTGTTCTGAATTATTTGAATTGGTTTTACAACTGTTTTAGGTCTACACACCCCTATAACTTGTGGTTGTAAAATACAAAATGAAACCAGATTAGGCAAAGATGCCAACCAATTTTAGAATTTGCTTGTATAAAATACAGAAATAAAGCACTGTAAATTTTTTTTATGTTTCTCTTAAAAAAAGCTGTCAAAACCTTTCAAAATGATGTTAGCTTCAGACACTACCAATCTTGTTGCAGATGCTCACCAATATAGGCTCATGGTCACATGATATTGAAAAATGGCTATTATCCTAAGTATGTGAAGCTAAAACAGAAGCCCAAGATATCATGTCAAAGGTTGAAATGGAGAAAAAAAAAAGATTACTTTGTGTGCTAAAATCTAATTGATCATTATGAAAACATAACTCTTTTGAATGCTGCTTTTACTGCCCAGATACATGATCAAGATGCTGGGGATTACTCTGTGTTTTTTTCCCCGGGAGTGTATCTTCCAGTAATGGTGTATAAAAGCTCAAAATTGCCACAGTACACTTGCAATTTGTGTTGTTTTTTTTTTTCTTAAGCTTCTCAATATCTATCATCTATTATCATCTATTATCATCTATTACACACTGTTTAAGAAGAAAAAGGATACTCAAGGACAGAAACAAGTACAATTTCACCAATTCTGAGTGACTAATATACTCACTAATATTGCTGTAAACACTTCTGCACTTTTGGACCCAATCGACTGAAAAGCCCTAATGAAAAGCAAGTATTTGCAGAAAGTCAAACCCACAGAGATGTTTGTTATTGTCAGCTTGTTAATTATCCTTTTTATAATTGGTATATTATTTCCTGCAATTATCTCTTCTATTTCAAATCTGTTGCTGTAATTCAAGCTGCATTCTGAGAGATGCATGAATCAAACACTTGTATTTAAGCTTTTTAATGAGAGACTACAAGCTGTGCAAATCATAGAAAGTGAAATAACCAGATGTGGTAAGTGCACATCCTACACCATCTAAAATCAGTGCAGAAAGTAAAACTAACATCCTTTTTTTCTTTCCCTGTAGCTCTATGAACATACTTCCGCTATCAATTGTTTTTTTTTTTTTTTTAATAAATAAATAAATTGACTTTTACCTTCCCACTGACTCAGTTCTTCCTATATTTTCCCTTTGATGACCTTTCAGTAATAGGCTATGTGCCATTTAGGCAACACAGTGTGAGGTGTAAACCACTTTGCAGAGGAAAAATATTTTCACTTTCTCCTAGTCATTAATGCACAGTATGTGGTCTAACTAATACGACATGGGTCATTCCTTCATTTGAAGTTTCTTGGCCATGTGCAACTACAGAATGTCGCAAAATAAAAACAAGCGAGAACGGAAAGGCTGTGAAGACACAGGGCAAATAAAATGTATGTTGGTATGAGATAAAAGGAGCTAGATAAAAATAATAACAGATAGATGTTGAAGTCAAGATAGCTACACCAACGGAAATTACAGACAACTGTCATTTCTATGTGTGTGTCACAAAAAACAGTTTATGGAAGCAAGTAGTGATGGCTTTTAAGTACGCAAGTAGATAACCTTTTTTCTTTTTTTTTTACTTAATTACTATAATAACACCTCTCAACCTAGAAAGTCAAGGCCTGTCAAAAGTCAAAGCACCAACCACGCCTTCGATGTCATCTGTCATTGAGCAAATTGAAGCCGGGGTTTAATGTCATACCACTGTGAGCACAAACATGGTAATTGAAAGGTGAACTGAGTGACAAGGATGAGCACCCGGGCAAGAAAATGATGTGTAATAGTCTAATGAAAACCAAGAGTATTGCTGACATTTCTATTGCTTTGGTTCTAAAGACCATTGTGTGTAAAAAAACGAAAACTCAGGCACCCTGCCAGACACGCACATACACACCCAAGAGGCATTATCTCCAAATGTGTACAGAACCTGTGTCATAAAACTGAAGTAATTTAGGGTTCAATTGCAAAGAGATAAGGTGAGACAATTGACATATGTCAATCCTGCACAAAATGAGGCCAAAAGAATGTTTGAATAGAGAAAATCATGTGTGACAGAGCTGCAATCACAAAAGATAAGAGTGAAGAGAAATATAGAGTTTTATACTCGTTTATTGTGATGTTTTTACTCTATTTATTTGTGACAACGTTGCAGGTGGTGATATCACAGCCGAGATCCAGGTATATAAACTTACAGTGCATATGACACAAAGGTACAAACAATTTTGTGTGTTTGGAAAAACAATTCTATCCCTAGTTTATGTTATCTGTTCTGCCATAGTATGAAATACAAAGCAGTTTTGTAAATAATTGGATGAATGTCCAAGCAACACAACAGCAGGTGAAACCTCTAGGGCTTGATCTGAATGGTATGGTAACGTTTTACTTTTTACTTTTTTTTTTTTTTATCAGGATAGGGATTTTTGATGTAGTAACACGGCTAATCTTAACATTATCGAGCAAGCAGATAGAAAGCATGATTAAAATGTATTTTATCCAAACATTGCAAATAAACACCCCACAGTAAGAAATACTGAAGACCGCATATGGTAGCATTGATAGGCTTTATATCAGCCCTATGGTTTTGTCATTTATTAGGAACTGAAGGCCATTAATCACTGAGGGAAAAGCTCTACATTCACTGATGCGCACATTCACCGCCACACCCCTGAATCCCTGAGAGCAGTACAGTACTTGAGAGAGTCATCAGAAAGAAGGCATACATCTGTTTGGCATGAACCTAGCTTCAGCGATGATGACTCCCTCCATAGAGGAAAAGACACAGCAAAAGTTTATAATGCAGAAGATGTTCCATGTAGTAGTTTTGTACCCTCATTTGCCCCTTCTAATTGTCACATTAAGGAACTATGACTGTGTATTTATTACACATGTTCTATTTGGTAATTGCAATGGTAGTGTTCCATGATGTCTACCACAAGCGGTGGGAGAAATTCTCTTTTTGTCCAGCTCTAAAATAAAAACAATTTTTAAACCTAATAATTAGACAATTTATTTCACATACAGTCTGCACTGCCTTCAACTGAACACCTTTCCAACAGTTTTTTGTCATTATTGCAGTAAAGTTTTTAAATTTAATCTTTACATTTTTGGCAAATTGAAATAATTTAATTTGAAGCAAGGTCGATCCAAAAGTTGCAATGAACTTATTGATGAACTTAATGAAGTACTAAGAACAGTGCAATGTTAAAAAACTAACTATACAACTACTTATGAATGTACCTTATAATAGCTGCAATTGGGCAGAAAAATTCTCAATACACAGTTCTAAGAATTTTCCTGCTCGAATTTCTTTCTAGGAACTATCCTACCCAGGGGAGCCTTTTATTTTGTGTGACCCATGTATCTATGATGTGTGTGCCAAAAGCGCCAAGCTCAAATACAAGCCTCCCAGAAAAAGAGGAAGACACCATGGACAACATGAAAAGCGACAGTACAACAACATTCATGTTCTACATTTTGGGAATAATAGCCATGGACTTTCAAATGGGTTTGAGTGTTTTTATTTTCTCCCTCCACCTACTTCACAGTGTGTTGCAAATCAGCAACTGACCAGTGACAAGAGTATTTAAAAATGGGAGCATCTGCCTGCCTACCTGCCTCAGAGTAGGAGCGAAAATGGTTAAAGGAACTGAGGCCCATGGTCCCTACTTCCGATGCTGTCCACACGCACGAAAATAGCCAAGTTCCTTTTGCAGGAACTGCAAAAAGTTCCTACAGTTCAAAGGCAGCTAATATGATATACATAAAGCATACTTCATAACATGTACGATCAGAATATGAACTATAGGACAAGATTTGAAATAGAATTAATTCATATCTATTGAGAGACACCTGATCTAGATGTTCATATTTTTGTGGGACTTTGCCAGCAGTCGAGATTAGGTACTGGCAGGGACATCCTGCATCTTCAGAGCCTCAGCTCATGCTTTGTTCCCGATGAGGTTCCTTATGGCAGCCTGAGCTCTACTGTCTCCATAATCAGTGCCATCTCTGTGGCTTCAATCTGGGCCAGGGAGGGAGCTTGTCAGAATGCAAGGGCCTTTCATGATTTAGTCTGCTGTTGTAGAAAAGACTTTCAGCCAGTGTTTATACATTCTACTGTAGGGACTAGAAATAAGTGTCTGAGATATGTTGTGCATTTCAATAGGTATCATTGAAAAAATGGTGACTCTGAATGGCATTTCCTTGACAAGGAAATATAGGAAGATCTTTAAACCCCAAATGCTATATACACAAATGGCATCTGTCCTAAGTTTGGATATCCAAGGTGCCATGTTAATGGGCTTTTCCCAGTGGAAAACTGAGAAATGCAACAACCATTACTGTTGCATTTCATCCTTCAAAAGAAATCTTCCTTCATAGCTTTTCATTTGGATCTGGTATGTAGGATGTCCCTCATTTGTGTGTGTTCATTTATGACTTCACTAACAATTTTAAAAATTCTTTCAACAAACGCCGAGGGGTAGCAGCATGTATGCAAGCATCCAAATTAAACTGTAGGTATATCCTTTGCATTTACTCATTACATAGGGTTTGATCTTTTACATGCAACCAGATTTATAAAATGCATTTATACATGAAACACATAACCTACAATGGCACTAATAAAAAAATACAAGTCAAGGTGTTACTACTCATGATAAACAGATATCAGACAGGCAAAATCTTATCTTTTTAAAACACTGCCTAAATGAGGGAGGAAGTTGGTCCCCTGGCTCCCGGAGTAAGGCACCAAGAAGGGACTTTACACGAAAAAATTTTAATAGGTCTACAAAATGGAGCCTCAGGACGGCACGGGCCATTGTCTCCTGGAGCCAGACTATGGGGGGCACAGGCCAGTGTCTCCCTGAGCCGGTCCCAAGCCCGGATAAATGCAGAGGGTTGCGTCAGGAAGGGCGTAAAACTTTTGCCAAAACCAAATATACGAATCAAACCTAAAAATTTCATATCGGATCGGTCGAGACCCTGGTTACAACGACCGCTATTGCTGCCGATAACCTACAGGGTACCAATGTAAATTGGGCTATGGTGGGTCGAAGAAGGAGAGGAGGAAGGCATGTTCGGATGCAGAGAGAGAAGAGGAAAGGCAAGAGTCTGGAACTGAGAGTAGGGACTTTGAACGTTGGGACAATGACAGGAGAAAGTAGAGAGTTCTTTGACATGATGCAGAGAAGGAAGGCGGATATACTGTGTGTCCAGGAGACCAGATGGAAAGGGAGTAAGGCTGGAAGCTTGAGAGCAGGTTTTAAGTTGTACTATCATAGTACCGATCGGAAGAGAAAGGGAGTAGGAGTTATCTTGAAGGAGGAGTTTGTTAGGAATGTTCTGGAGGCAAAAAGAATGTCAGATAGACTTATGAGCCTGAAACTAGAAATTGAAGGTGTGATGCTCAATGTTGTTGGTGGCTATGCCCTTGCGAGCCAATCCATTTAATGTATAAACTTTGACAAAAAAAAAAAAACATTACTGTTCATACCAAACCGAACAGAATGATAGTACTACATGTGAAAAGGTGTATGCCAATGCCCCCTTCTTCTTCTCCCTCTTCTGCAGCAACACCTCCCTCTCTATCCTCCACATTTGCACCTCTCTCCATCCTGGATTCATCACCAAACCACTCGCTGACCCCATGCTCACCTACAGAGTTAACAGGTCTGTAGACAGTGCTGTGAATATAGACTTTCACTACATCTCCAGTCAGGGGACACCGCGGGAACCTATGCTAGGACCCTGTTTGCGGATTTCAGCTATCATGCTAGCACTGCTGTAGGACAAGCTCCACCAGCTGAGAGTGCCCAACCCCACCTACAGGTGGATAACTTCCTGTCTTACTGGAGGAACCACATGAAGCCCGGAAAAGGATTCACTGATCCCAGGACCATCTGTACCTGATCACCATCAAGCCTACATACTTTCTCCCCTGCTCTTCTCCCTGTACACAAACATCTGCACCTCCAGCAGTCACTCTATCAAGCTCCTGAAGTTCGCAGACAACACCACCTTAATTGGACTAATCTCCGGCAGGGATGGGTTGGCCTACAGATGGGACATTGTCCACGGCAATGTAGTGCAGTAAGAAAAATTTCGAGCTCAACGCTCTAAAAGACAATGGAGATGGTTGTGGACTTCAGAGAAGGTGAACATCAGTTCCCTGATTAAAAATGCACAACAGCTGATGTACTTCCAACAGCGACTAAAGACATTCAACGTGCCTAAGATGATGAATGAGTGAGTCCACCCTCACCACCTAAATAACCACCAGGTGCAGTGCTGCAACTGCCAATGACAAGGACAACCTGCAGACTGTCATCCCCTTTGCCAAGAGGGAGATTGGCTGCATCTTGCCAGCCTTGCAGGACCTGTATACCTCCATCCCGGACACAAACTGTTTGAGACGCTCTCCTCAAGCAGCAGATTGACCAATACCTCACGCCAAAATAAAAGATTGTTTCCCGAAGCAACAGGCCATATCAACAAAGTCAGTGTTTTGTATCTCATTGTATTTTTTTTCTTTAACCTTTATAAACGTAGGTTATGTCCATTGATATAAAGCGCCACTGATATGCTGACAGTGAAAAGATAAAGAGAGATGCAAGTGGAGCCACAAATTAAGTGGGTAGAGAGAGAGAGGTCGGAAGAGGTCAAAATGTTAAATCATAATCTTGATTTTTTACACCTTTTTTGCCTTGATTTGGTATGTAGTGGCTAGAGCTTATATATAGCAGTAGCAACTTCAGGAAAGCAAACTAAGTTGTATCTTTATAGAATTTCTTCCAGACTAGACACAAGATTCATTCATTTTACTTTAGCATATTCGGGATGTAATGTCAAGTTATACTTAAATCACTAAATGTGTGTGGGGCTGAATAAATGAAATATGAAATTATTATGAAATGCAGAAACCCCCAGATAAAAAAATCTTGTGTTCATGTAACTTGACATGTCCAATTGCTTTAAGTGTTTCCTTTGTGATCTAGGGCTCATATTCAGTCATCTTAGCTCAAACTCAAAAAAATATGCCCCAGCTTGGTATAGGGTGACTTTTGGCCATTCGGGAGGGGTAAAAGAATTAAACAATGAGGGAAAGAGGTCTGATAGTATCGTAACATATGAAAAATCAGAAAGAAATTAAAAACAGTTTTGTGTCAAGTATCATCTTAATCACTGCAAATCTAAACATTAGAAATAAAAATACATCTCATTTGACTACCTAACCTTACCATAGACAAAAAAGGCAAAGGAAAAGAGATAAACATCTTACCATCATCTTTTCAAAGAGGTCAATAATCTCCTTTTCTGAGAGGTTCATGGAGCGTTCATCAAAGAATGGCTGAGGAATAGGTAATTCAGCCTGGGTAGACAAGGGGTCAGTAGGATGCTGTATAAGGGGCTTCTCCTTCTTCATTCCTGTTTTTCTGAAACTGGTGATACGATCACGCTGTAAGGGGGGAAAGGGTTTGAGATAATGAAGTACTGTCTGAAAAACAATGAAGTTAAATTTCCATCTGCTATGAGGCTACTAATTTACAGTCAGTGAGACTTCTCCTGTTCAAGGAGTGATACTTGCTAATTGTTTTTTTCTTTTTGCATTCATCAAACTACTAAGAACTACTTGCTGGTGTTTCCACTTAACAAAAATGTCATTGATATTTTCATTATCTTTCTTGTGATATGGAACTGTGCTTTGGACTATGTTAGTCACTTACCTTCTAGCCCAGAGCACTTCTACAAAAGCAGACATGGAATATGCTCATTCATAAAACTGTTTTCCATGTACTTCACCATAAATCTTTAGTCATGAATATGAATAAAACCTCGGCTTCATTACAATATACACTGTACAACCCTAGAAACAGTCAACTAAATGGCAGTTTAACAGAAACTTTCAATTCAAAATATTAACACTGATCATGAGGCTAAAATGTTCAGTATGGTCACTATTCACGTTTTTTTTTTCCTCAAAGCAAGACATATTGGCGTTGATACATCAATCCCCAACCCCCCATCAATCCAGAAAATACATTTGTCGAAGCACTGTCAAAACAATACCATGCTGTTAACAAGTCTTAATGAGCTAATATCGGATTAACTTTTCAAGCAGTTTTTAAAAAGATTTTTAAAGCAGTTTTCCTTATTTACCTAAAGGATACACACTAACGCATTCCTTAGATTTCAGAATTTCTCCAAAGGTGGCTACATTTTTTTATCAGATTCCAAGTCACCATTATTCACATGATGTAGGTTTTAAGCTTAGCCAGCTTGGTCTTGGGACCTTCTCATCCCACTTATATTCAAGATGAGATAAATTCTAAAAAATATTGTAATAGATATAAAAGAGTATTGCAAAAACATAAAAGCTGTATTGGTATTGGAAAACAATGACAAATTATGGACCGTAAAATTTCATTTACCATTAAACATAACATATTACTCTGATGACATAAAAAATTTTAAAAGGTATCAAAATACTGTTGATCGTGAGGTACTTTCAATAGCATCTGGTTCACTTAAGTTTCCCAACCAAAGGCGGAACATATTCAGATATATGCTGGACAGTTAAGTATGAAAACAAAACAATAACCACATGCCATCAACGTTAGTAAAGTTTAGTAAAGTCGAATATGACATGCTGGAAGAATGCATACAATGGCATGAGATACTATTCAGACTCTTTTCAGTTGTAAAATTCATTTTAAATTACTAAGAAGAGTTGATTGAATCCATTGAATAACAAAAATGCTAATAAAAAAAACCAACCAAGCTTACTTTTCCACCTAATGGAGCTAAGAGTAGCCCCAATCATGGAAAAAGTATTGCAGCATAACATAGTATGTAGTAGGCCATCAAGTAGTTATTGGGCTCTTTCATGAGGAGACCCCAACTGCAGTCTAACTTTGGAGTACATTCCTGTAAAGAAACTAAGTGTACATAATATTTTCATCCTTGCATTAATTCGTCTTACATTTAATGTAACCTTATCAATAAAATATTTCCATGGCTTTGTATAAAGGTTTTGTTCCCATAACTTTTTGATGGAGAGTGCATTCTTAATTTCCTTAATTCTCGGTTGTCCATGGCTACAAAAACACACCGACATTTGCACATAACATCAAACATGGCAATATCCTAGGGCCTGCCAATATACACAGCGGTAACTACACAAGAGCAGTGCATTGCTAACTAAGCTGACACTCTGTTGTCTTAATTCAAAAGTACATTTCATAATGCTGCAACTTTCCCTTGAAAGTTGTTCCTTAATCAATTAATTAGCATTAATCTGAAATGTGAACTGGCCTTAACAGAGATTCAGAAGTCAGAGTATCACCGCCACTGTGACCATCTTGAAGACATGTATAAACCTCCTTCTGTAATAGAAGAGGGCCTACATGGAAGCCAATCAAAAGTGAATTGCAGACAACCATCTAAAAGGATTCAACCAAAAATAAATTATTAAAGACAGAGAGCACAAGGTACAGGAATCTGTGGTCAGTTAAAAATACTGAACGCTTTTGCTCTGAATTGACAGCATTCCACAAAGAAAAGAGTTGTGCTCTGGGGATGTGTCTCATCAGCACCTGCTGTTAATGAAAACTTTCCACAGAGTGAATAAACATCATTACTATAAAAACGGTTGAAAAAGGAAAACTGTCTGAATATTTTTCTGTAGCCATTGTACTGTATGATGAAGAAAAAAAAGTCAGACATTATGATGTTAATGAGGAAGTATTTCTGAATGGATCAAACATAGAACCAAAGATATTGATATTAAAGATCAGCAAGGTGGACATATAAAATCCATGTATATTTTAGAAAAGATAAAAAACTAAATAGGGTTTGGGCTTCTAAGCTTTCATCCAAAGATGTGGACTCTGGACAGTCCTTCAAAAGCAGCACAGAGAAAAATACAGCATGAAAACACCAAAAAGCACATTATTGTTTTACCTTTGCTTTTTTGTTGCTCTCATGTAAACATAGAGAAGCTTTCCTGATATTCCTGTTATTTTTGTTTGAGATCATTTGATTCTAGCATGTTTAATCCATCCATTTAATTTAGTCAAAAAGTAACATGCAACCATGACAACGCATGAGATGAGGTTGTGAAATTAAAATAAACAAACCAAAATAGAACCCAGCACCTTACCATATCATCTGCCAATGTTTTTATATGTATGTTCTGTTGGGAGGAGGGCAAAGCATAAATGACAGAAAATGACAACACCCACACTTGCACAGGTCCCGATCTGATCCCGGTCAATTCACATGTCCCGGTCAATTCACATGTACAATATATCTGGGATATTGTCTCCTTTTCCTGTTTGAAATAAAAACTCAAGATACATGTGCTAAGTGAAGTGATGGTAATTAGCAATCCCTGGATTGTACACTCCATGTAAGGTGCACAAACATCCGAAGGACACTCAAGACATACACCAAGCAAATAAGTGCTAATCCCACATGCACCAGTGTTCATCACTCATTAATGGATTTCTCCTGTGAATTTCTCCTGCCTTGGATTTCTCCTCTTTTTTTAGTCAAGAAACTACTGATCCCAGAGCTAGAAGTTCTTAGTCCTTATGTATCATTTTTTTCCTTTTTTCCGGAAGCTGGAGCCCAGAGGCCAGAGACTGGAGTGCGAACACCTGTCAGGTTTAATCCCTACATAGCCTCGCCTGTTCCCTACAAATCTGGAGAACACTGACCGGAGACCGGATTGAATCCCAATGCAGACCCGGTCAAGTCAGCAGCACTACTGACACTTCCACACCCTGCGATAAGACCAGAGTGCGGGAACCAGAGACCTGAGGCTGGAGACTGGGGGTCGGAATGCGAACCCCTGTCAGGTTTAGTCAGGTGATGTTTCAATGTAGCCCTGCCGGTTCCTTACGCATCCGGAGAACACTGACCGGAAACCAGAGTTAGCCCTGATGTGGACCCGGTCAGGTCAGCAGCACGTGAAATGCCCCCATGCCCCTTCGACCCTTTTGGACCAAAGACCGAGAACCAGAGACCCGAGACCAAACGCCAGGGATAAGCCCCTTTTTAGGTCATTCCCGCCTAGCTGTCCAGATACGCCACACACCTGACTCCCAGACGAAAGCTGTCCCATGGGGTGGAGGAGACCGACTCACCCCACCACAGCAACAAGCTGTCCGCCCACTTCCGGGTGCTCACGCCCCCTTACCTGGCCTCCTCTTCTTGCCCTCACCCGTTTTATCCCTTTTCAACTGTTGCTGCACCACAAATAAACTTTCTTGAACATGCTCCATTGGTGTGGTGTCTGGTGTTGCATTTGGGTCAGTACACACACCGAATCGTTGCAAAAGAAAGAGCTAATTTTCAAATCAGAGTACTTCAATATTTTCTTATTAATTAGATTACAATCAAATCACTGCTTATTGCTTCAACTTCAGAGGATTTCCTTGTCCAATATGTTAGCTAGAGCAAATGCAACCTTTTATAATTTACCTTGCATCGCCTGCGTAAAAAAGTAGACTTTTTCTTCATAATGTTTATTACTAAATCCATATTAAAATCAAATTACATCAAGGTCCCTCCTTGATCAAATGTGATTATGACTACATGCAGATCCTTCCACAAATGAGTTACTTCAGGAACCATACCAGCAATTATATTTCCCACAAGTTTTGAAATTAATCAAAGAATTTAAGATTAATAGGGATTAGAAACGGTCCCCTTGTTTAATGAAAAACATTTTTAATTTGCACTGTAAATGGACAAACGACCATGAAAACGGGATACCGTTGCACCACTTTTAATAAACATATAATACCACATGAACTAGAACATCTGTATGGAGTCAATCTAACGCTCCAATGCATTGGACAATCAGTTTAAAAGGGGTAAGCAATGACTGTTATTATTAGAACTAATTACACCAATTATTTTCCTGCTTCAAGAAGGAGATCTAATTTCAGTCAGCAATGCGTTTCTGCCTTAATACTGCAAGCCTTAAGGGCCTACATTGAGCCCCCCACTGGGGGTGGTATGGGGGATTTTCTGTTTGATTTGTTTTATATACATGTTTAAGATCTTAAAAACTAAATTTATCGTGTGGCAGTTGGAGAAATCTTGTAGATGGTTGGACAACTCAACAGACAACACCAAGTTACAAATGGAAAACAAACAGCAAAACTAGAATAATTTTTCAACAATCGACTTTTCAGACAACTTCCAGCGACTGCCAGCTAAGCAACTAAGTGTGGTATACAGGGGATAATGCAAAGCCGGAATGAAAAAACACGATAGCTGAGCATTGGATAAATGATATATTGCATGTTGTCCTCCATGTTCAAACATAATAGCATGAATCCTCTTTTAGGATACTAATTATATGCTAATTTTGGGGTTTTCGCTTTCACCTGCAACTTTAGCGTAATCATGTATAGTACGTATCATTCTACCCCTCCTGATAGTGTATAGGTTGTAACAGAATATTAAAGTCAGCGTATTCACACAAAAAGAAAACCACTAATGGTAGCATGGAAGTATCAAAAGAATGACAATCTTGTCTTCACGGTTTCCTACTTCAAGAAAAATTGAAAAACCTGAAATTATTATTTTCTTTATATCAACAAATTGAGGCAGACTAAGTATTATATCTTTTGGCCTTGATATTTAAATTCCTTCAATCAGGAGTCCCACCTTTCAGTACAAGTAACTGATTTAAAAAAAAAAGCATCTTTAAGAGTTTATGCTCCTTTAAAAGGGCAAGATTATGTGGTTGTGCTATTATTTCAGGAAAGCATTGGTACTATTTGCAGTTTCCAAAAACAGCAACTGCTGAAAGGCAACACACACAAAAGCCAGTGCAGATAAGATTTGAATGGCTTTACATGATGGTCTGACCATGTGATGCAGACTCGAACAGCAGTGCCCCCAGGTTATCTCAGGTTCCATTGAAAGCAAATTTCTACTACTTTATCCTTGGAAGGTTGGCACAATAAAAAAATGTGTTTTAAGGAAAAATTAAAAATGACACTGAGCCTTGATTTTCTAAAATGACTTAGTGACATACAATCGAAACACAGCACACCTAAAAATTTAAACATTACCCAGATTGGCTGGGGGGAGGGGGGCTCCTCCCTTTGCAAAGTCCATCGACTGCAGCCCTCTCCCAAAAGGAATTTAGAATAAGAATGTGTGTTGACAGTCATGAGACTTGGTCCAAAACACAGACATCTGTTGCTCAAGAATTCATATACTGTATGAAATGCCACAGAACTATAATGTAAACCCAAGACATATTTCACCCAAGAATGAATGAGACCTGGATACTTCCATTTCAGTTGCTGTAAAATAAAAAAGGAATCTTGGCACTCTTACATTTTTCTGTTACATTACCACTCAGGAGCACCCATGCTGTGATCTAAATGTTAACTACATGTTTGAAAGTCACCTGGGCTGACTTTTCACACATTGACTGCTGTTTTTTTGTGTGAAAGGCCTTAAGTTTATATTCAAACTATGATAGTTTTACAATGTTGCACGAGTTTTATCAATCCTTCATAAATCATTAAATTCAAATAGCGTGCAATAAATTTTACTGTGAACTCTATAGTGTAATTCAAAATAATACACACCTCAATGTATATTACAAAAATCATTTAATCAAAATGTCACCCTGCTTCATGAATCTACTAAAGGTCATTTCAATCAAGCTGATATTTCATTCTTCATGGCTGGCTATTGTAATACTTTTACTTTACCCTCAATATTATATAAAAAATATTTGCAAGTCTCTGTAGCGCACCAACATCTAGGTTAATGTTCCCAGAAAAGGTATCTAATTTGTTGCACTTCTACATGATGAGAGAGCATCATTGGTTGCTTTTAGCATATCATGGGATATCATGCCTCCATGGAGGGCATGTGAATTATTTAGTTTACCACAATGCAAGCTAAAGTGCCGCTAAACATCCTTATGTCTCACCTGTATCAGATTCTGAAGCAACTATGGCAGACCAATAGTAAACCACAAAAATGTTACAGAAATTTAGAATTTTAGGGCACTGATGATTTGACACTTTATGTACACTGATACAAATGACAAAACGTATTCAACTAAGTCTAATTTAATTTACGAATACATATATTATCTACATAGGACAATTTGCTATCGGTGGAATTACAGCAGAGTTCCTTGGTTTCTCTCACTGTTTGAGAGTGACAAAGCATTCTTCACGGTTTCCTCTCGCCAACTTCCTGAATACCATTAACACGATCACATGTGGTCTGTTTCCTGACTTACAAGAGCCATACACACAGCTGTAGCCAGGCTAGCATTCCTGATTACAGTAACTAATAAAAAAAAAAATATACAAAAAAAAAAAAAATAATCCAACAAAAAAGGATGATTATCAAACTTGGTTAAGTGACAAAATTTACAACATATATTAAATTCAGTTGATTTAAAAAGACTACTGCTCATAAATGAAACATTTGAAACCAAATAAAACTTTAAAATCTGCCAAAGTCTGGTAGAACCAAAGAAGCCTCTCAGATGACAATTGCAATGTCTTCAAATAAACTCCACAAGTCTACAACAAGTTACTAAAACAAGATTTGCGAAGAAGAACTCAAATCTGAATTTCTTGTTGTGTTGGCAGATATTCTAAATGTTACAGTCTTAAAAATGTCAAAAAGAGCTACCTGGACCTTACGTCATTTGGAGACATGAATGCATGAAATGGAAAATAAGGACTTTGTATGATATCTCTTTAGATGTTTTAAATTGTTTATATTTTACAGATGAGATAACATTAAAAACTTTAGATTATGACATATTTTATAAGTCTATCAAACACACGTCTTGATAGTCTTCGTTTTACCATATAATGAAATGCAGCAGGGAAAGAACTTCGTATGTAACTCAAAAGTGGATTCTGTTTATACACCTTATACCTTTGTTTAGTGATGCACCTAGTCCAATTAAGAAATGCTGATTCAAAATGATTGACACTTATAATGACACATATAATTTGTCTTTCTTCCTTTCTTTTCATCTTGTCATTTTATGCCTATGTAAGTCAGAACTAAAGAAAGAAATATAATCCTGATATAACGTTGGCTACACTGTGGCATGATAACTTGGAAAATAGGTACTGGATATAAAAATAAAGTAAAAAAGCTGTCGATGAAGGTTCCCAAAATATTGTTTATTACTACCATAAATCTAAGTCTTTTTAAGGGAGCAGTTCTGCAAGTTGAAGCTATTAATATTTTTAATTTTTGTTCAATTCTATCATTCATTTTTCCTGAATGATTGGCATATTATTTGATGAAAAAGGTGAAAACTGATTTTAAAAGTCAGATTCTCTGTTTCAAGTTTCAACATCATAATTAAATTTTTCCACTTAATACGAAAGCAATCAAAATGCTTTATGCTGTATTCAGCAGAAGATACCTGTGGGATAAATATTGAGTCCAATTAATATGTGGATATCCTTGGATGACCTAGTTTTCCTTTACGTAGATATGTGTGATATAGTTATGTGTTGCATAGCTATGTGTTGCATAAACCTTTCCTCAGGTATGCAGAGGGGAAATATTTCAACCTATCAGTAGAACCTGCTTCCCTTAATTCTTCGGTTAATACCTTAAAACGAAAGAAAAATAATTAAGTCTCCTATAACAGCCAGTCAAATCTAAACAATTTGCCAAATCTGAAAAATTCTGTGAGTGAGCTGAATATTATTGAGTTGATATTCAACGTGTGAGTCATCTTTGAGAAACGGATTCACAAAGCTTTGTTTGTTTGCTAATCTGACATATTATAAAGCATGAAGGGATAATCTGAACAAATGATCAACAGATTCATGGCAAATGACAATAATCTTGATTTCAGACATTGCATCTATATCAATAAGCACAAAAGGATTGTATTAATGCCCTCAGCTGTTAATGATGTAATGTCTTGCTAAATTAATTTAAAAAAAGCTTTCAGAGTTTGTCTTTGAAACAGCGATTTAACTTGTCAAATGCCAAAGAATACCAAAGCCTCTTACTCACAAGCTTGGAACGTTAAGAACAACATACTAACGGCATTGAAACTCAGGACTGAAATCGATCAGTTTCACATAAGATGAAACCCGCACATAGGTGAATATCCTATTAAAAAAATGGCAATCTGTAAGGATGAGTTTCAGATAGCCCTGAAAGAACGACTGATATGTAATGTGACATTCTTTGTTTGTCATTTGAAATAGGGAAAGAATTGCTGGTTAAACTAAATATATTCATGAAAGACTAAAAATAAGTAATGTATTCATCACAAACAAACTCAGAGCTACACTACAGTAATCAGAGCACCTAAAAAGGAAGAAAAAACAAAACGACAACAAATCCCGGCTCCACCAAGGGATGAATAATTCCTTTGTCCAACATAAAACTGCTCTGAAATATCAGCAACATCTTTAGAATCTGCTTCTTTTCTTCTGGCTAAGGATTTGGAAACACGAAGAGTGTCCCTCAAATTATGGGCCAATTTAAGGACCCCAAAGCAGTGAGCTCATAAAAAAGTCATAAATTGTCTAGGATTATGTCATCCAGACTCTCTTGCAAACTATTTTCTAAGTTAGGAACAGGCAATTCAGGAGTTACTGGCTGGTAATAGGATTTCAAGGCAACACCCTTCGATTACCACTCAGTCTTGATGCTTCAGCCCACATTGGGGGATTTCCTCTTGATTGGAACACTGTATATGGTCCTAACACAACCAGTGATATAAGTTTAAGACCATGTCATACAAGTTAATACCTGGGCCATTTTACTAAGGAGAAATATCCTTCTTTTAAATGAATTTCAATTGTCTCTATGTTGGCGTCAAAATGAAATGGTTTGTTCCTTTTCACATAGATATGAGCGGGACCTTTGGCCCGACCCCACCACATAACAAAAAGTCAATTCAGTAAAACATCCAGCATCACTACTTTTGTTTTTCAGCTGTTGCGTCATAAAGATCAACTGCAGTGAACCGTTCTGGGCAGTTGGAGAAGAAAAATAAATCTGGCACCACAGACAGCAGCATAGAAATGTAGTTTTACTTCAAACCAAATAAATTAATGTAACTACTTAACTTAATGTAACTTGTGTATGTTCATGAGTTTTGTTTAGATTTATTGTAATAAGGGATTCAGCCTCTGATTTCAAATTTGAAGTGTTCAACACCTGTGTATTTTACCCACAGGCACTCACCTAATTTAATGACATACTGTTCAGGCGTTACAAAGTTTTACTTGTTAAACACCTCATAACTGAAGTCATCTAGGTTTATCATCTAGTCATCTAGTAATATTTAATTACATTTTTAACCAGAGTACTTTTGGATTTCAAATAAAACATTGCAAGTTATCTTCTAAAATCTGTCCATTATCTTTCTTGTAATGTGATATGATTGACTTAAAAAAATGTAATAAATGCAAAATCAAAACTCCTATTGTATGTTGCCTAATCCGTGCTGACAGCTGACAAAGCAATGTTCACAACTAGTAATGAAACTTTTTAAGAGGAACCCTCAGGAACACAGAAGTCGAGGTTTATTAACCCTTGCATGTGGAGATACTTGTAACACAATGTGGCAAACGCATTCCATGAAGCAGCAAGAACTGAAATATTTACCAGCTTTTTGTTTTTGCCCTCATCCTCACTGGACTTCTTTTTGGAGGGTTTGCTTGGGTCCTCCCCTCCACTGGCTTGATCCATTTTGGTTTTCAAACAAGATCCTCTCTGGAAAAAAATGTGACGCCCTCAATAGTTTGCAAACTTTAATGGCGGGCTTTTCTCAACGCAGATCATCCAGGTTTCCAAAATCCATTCTGATATCTAAAACCAAAAAAAGCTCTAATTGTTGAGGAATAAAAATTGTAGCAGCAAAGGTGGGGTTGCAGTGTCCGTCCTGGTGTCCTGTCAGCTCTGCTTCGACTCCGAACAAACGGCAGGTTGAACCCCTCTAAAAACACCAGAAACAAGGTGTAAGCGAGGATAGTTTCACAATTTCTAATACGTTACGGTTCGCAAATGCTCGCCTTATAACACGTGTATAACACACGGGAAACTGATTTAAACACGGAGACTATGCAAGTCCTCTATTGTCAGCAGTCGAGAGCAGTAGAGGTTATGGCAGATGTAATTCCCCGCTGATCGGCAATATTAATACTCGACGTAGTTTCAATACTGGTTGAAGATCGATATTTGGGGGGAAATGGGCTTACTATTTAGGCACCGCAAACTTGCAGCCGTGTAAGTTAGCTAGAAGGTATTATTAAGCGCCAAAAAGTGCAATACCAGCCCTAGTTTTCGGAGTACATTCAGCGACTTTCATCAAGGACATTACTTGCCGTCGCAACAATAAATCAAATGTGGTCATATTAAGAGCTGATACAACAGTGGAACAGTCACCATAGTTGCCTTTGATTACTTTGGAATGCTGCAGATGTAGCCAGGCTAGCATTAACCGATTTACGTAATCGATCTAACGTTATTTACTTAAACCATAGTTATTAGAGCGTGGTTACAACTGGACTATCAATTATAACGTGAACAATAAATGATATCTTAAATTGAAAAAAAAACTCAAAATCTCGCCCAGTGCTTACCTTTGCAACCAAACTTGAATGCCAGGCCAGGCCCACGCTGGTTCCCGCCCAGAAAGGCCTGATTGGCCGGTAAGATACGTGTGCAGTGACGACCGCGGCAGCCATTGTTCCGGCAAGCTGACTGTTAAAAGGTTGGCGCGGCGTCGCGGAGGAGGAGTCTGTTGGGACGCAGAGGTCAATCTGATTTCACAGCAAACGGATGGGACTCCGCCGAGGCCCCTTTCAGGAATAGATCTATGAATCGACCGCGGACAGGAAGCAGGGCGGGAGATTGTGGCACTCAAACGCACTCTTTGTGTGGCTCCTCGTCACACCCAGTGTGCGTTGAGCCGTCTGGGTGAATGAGCAGAGCGGACCTGGATTGGTTGAACACTCATTTTAAATGTGGGAGAAGAGAGTTCTCGAGATGGAAGATAATCACTCAAATTACTTATAATGATCACATTTTAGCAGCTCCTACAGAAAGCGTGTTTCTTTCTGTGGGGTTTCTCGGTCATCCAGATCATGGTAGATTCTTCATTAAAGTTTATTTTCCTTCACTTGAAGGCGTTTGACCCCTCATCCGAGATGTTTCTTCAGTTCTAACAGTATGTCGGGTTTTAAATAATGAACAGACTCAAGGCTGAATCCCTCATAGGATAATGGACTTTGGAATGGGCTTATTTTATTCAACAACCAACATCTAGAATCGGATTTCACTACGCCAACAGTTACACTAAGAGTAAACCCCCCATTATGACAACTAACTGTGTAGGTTAGTGTAATACAACAGCAACAACATTGTACAACTATTCACATGACTGAGTTCTCTAACCCAGAACTATGAGAGGCCCCCAACGGTCCTTGTAGCCGCAAAGGATTCTGGGCCAGTCTTCTCACCACACGCTGCATCGCCCTCACCTAGCAGTTTAGCTGTCCTCAGCTACCTTAGCGTCCATAACAAAGTCCTTAAAGCGGTGTGTGATGCACGGTGTCGGGGAGGTCGATTAGGTGTCTTCCCAGCAGGCTTTGAAGGGGGCACGGCTTCTGGTGGCCAGTATCCAGTCTCGCCCTCTGGTTGGATCAGGGGTTGGTACAAGGCCAGTCTGTCTCACAGGATTTTATTTACAACAGATTCTCAACTGTTCTAACTCTGATAATATGTGATTCCACCTCGGCCACGTCGCCCCATCTCGCACGGCCAGCCCTGCCCATCACGGCCGTACGGCTGCCGGAGTCCTGGCAGAGCCACCGGCTGCATGGTGTCAGCACACAGAGAATTGTGTCGGAGGAGACAGGTACTTTTCAGTTGTCGCGGCGCTGGACCAGCAGGCCACTAGGCAGTCCATTGAGCTATAACGCGCCCCCCCCCACACCGCTCAGGAACTTGCTAGTCTGGAGATGCAGTCTGTCCGCCACGTAGCGAGCGGACAGGCTACTTTCTCTGCCAGCTTTAGGCAACGGGTTGGCCAGGGACCTTATGGAGGACATAGGATATGTTTTGTAACTGGGATCCGCCGATGGCGGATTCCTTTTAAATATGTTTTCCTGGCGGCGGCTTCCGGCCCCTGTTGATGGGCCGTTCTGCATACTGGAGGTTCCTCGCCGTGGTCGACCCCCTTCCAGTACTCCAGCAGCACCTCCGCAAGGCCAGTGTCTGGTGCCCCCTGATTTCCAGGCGGCGGGACGCCGCAGCAGTTACCGAAGATTGCTCAAGCCTTCCGTAAAGGACTACTTGTTGCTACACATTAAAGTTTGAACCCCTCCACAACTCGTCATATTTCCTCGTCGACATGCCACATTATATTAAAAGAATATATATATCTATATATATACACATGTATATGCCCTAAGACCCTATGGCTACCCAAATTGGGCCTCTGGCAAATCGGAAACCACCAGATGTAAGAGCATAGAACAGGAGGAAGACAATAACAAATGGAAGAACATTGTCATGCCCTACGTTGCTGGGGTTTTGGGAAAACTCTGAAGGGTTTTCAACAAACACCATATACCCAGCAACACCCTGATCCAAAGACTGGTTCATCTCAAGGACAAAACACCTAGGCATAAAATCAACAATGTGGAATATGCTGTTACCTGGAATGAGGATTGTGATGACGTCTACATTGGGGAGACTAAACAACCTCTACACAAACGGATGGCCCAACACAGTACAGCCATCCCTTCAGGACAGGACTCCACGGTCCACCTACACCTGGAACATAATGTCCATTCCTTTGAACACAGCTAAGTGTGCATACTGGCCAGAGAAGACAGATGGTTAGAGAGAGGAGTCAAAGTGGCAGCCAACTACTCATGCTTCATCCATGATGGGTTAGATGCAGAGAAATAATTTCCCACAAGGGGTCTGATAAAGTGTAAAGTACCAATAGATGACACAACACAACTACAGGGAGCCTGTTTTCATATCAAGTTCCACTTGTTTTCTTGACCTAATCTTACATGCACATCAGCGTCCACGGGGGAGAGAAGACAAAAAAGCTGAAATCAATAGTGAATGTTGGGTTTTCAAAGAATGGGCTGCAAAACATTGTTTTCACTGAATTTAAATAAATATATCGATATCTGGATGTACAAATATGAAAAAAATGCAAGATCTCCAAGACAAGCAACACTGAGGCAACTGTAGTTGATTCTCTGATTGCTGAAGGTTAATGACTTCAGCTAGTGCAGTGTCCTCAATCTGCTGATTATTAAGAAGCTCCTCAGGAGTCACAACTGATCAACTCCAGTCTCACTCTGCCCTAAAGGAGTATTTCTCCTGGCACCGCTAACCCAGGACCCCAGGGTTGGAAACGCACCAGCCTTGGCGTCACCATTGTCACTGACAAGTACACCGAGGTGTTGGGGAAGAGGACTCTTCCAGTGACCATCACCTCTCACTTCATATATCACAGGCTCTGGCAGGCAAGTATACAGGACCCCTGCATCATTGGTCTGGACTTGTTTCAGAAATGGAGAGCAGTGGTTGACGTACCCAGGCCATCACTCTATCTGGGTTCAGACCCAGGTATAGTGTTTCCTATTTGTTGTATGGTTGTTACAATCAGTGTATTGAATAAAAGAGCATTATTGTGAAGAAGTGATTCTCATGCGCTATCTGCCAACCCTGACTTGCCATATCATAGTCAACAGTGTCCTTAAACAAGGAAAAAGCTACACACTGTCTTTAATTTGAAGGAAGAATGAAAGGCACATCAATGTGCCAGTAAGAATATTATGACTATAACATAACCCCAAATAATTTACAGCAAAAAATTAAAATTTGTATTTCAAGGTGCTAGCTATTTGATGAAACCCCACGATAATTATGTACAAAGTGACCAAGGTATGGTGGGTTACATTTCAGGTTATTGAACTATTTTGAGTGAAAAGTGAAAAGTTTTCTCATCAAGACATTTAAATGCTAAATAATGAGGTGATGTAACCACTGGGAATGCAATTTATTTGTTAGTGAGCCCTTCACTCATGCTAATGTCAACTCGAGAGGATTTAGGTCAGTTGGGGCCTGGCACACACCATTTGACAATTCAGGGAAGATGTTTACCAATATCATTTCTTCAAGAACTACATCCACCAATTTTCACTGCCTTGTCTGATGTGCTATTTTCATGTATCCAAAATTTCTGAAAAAATGGCCAAGCTTCATAGCAGGCTGTAAAGACACTCATTTATAATGCTGAACATATGGGTCACAAGTGCATTACTTTTTCGCCGCAGGCAGTATGTGGCCTGCTGTGGCTGACAGCATGGATGTGAAAAACTACATCTGTTAACATAGCTCAGTGATGCCTCACTGTAAGTGGCTGATTTAAGCAGCAGCCATCATTTTGATTACGTCAGGCACAAGGTCCTTAACTAAGCAAGAACAAGATTTTATCACTGGTCACTTGGCGTTCTCGATACAGCAAGCTCAGCCCTGGCACACTTGGGAATGGCCTTCGTGGAATTGACAAGAAACTGCCACAATGCATAAAAACAAGATCAATAAAAATATTCCCTCATTATTGCTCAAGTCAGGATGTCACACACAAAATAATTTCGTTATCAAAGATACCTTCTTCTTCTTCTTCTTCTTCTTCTTCTTCTTCTTCTTCTTCTTCTTCTTCTTCTTCTTCTTCTTCTTCTTCTTCTTCTTCTTCTTCTTCTTCTTCTTCTTCTTCTTCTTCTTCTTCTTCTTCTTCTTCTTCTTCTTCTTCTTCTTTTCCTTTGGGCTTTCCCCTTCAGGGGTCGCCACAGCAAATAAACCCTCTACATCTAACCAGCTCTGCTGGAGGTAGCAGAGAGGTAGCATGTTGTTATCAAAGACACCAAATGGTCAAAACTGAAACTGTTTTTTGTTTTCATTCCTCTCCTTGGTATAGGGGTTCATATGGTTGATTCAAGGGCCACTTTGCTGAAATCCGCTCCATGCGAAGTTTCAACATATTTTTGTTATCTGTCATGTATCAGATACTCATAAGGACGTTGCTGTGCACTGAACAAATAAGATTTTAGAGGTTTAATTTATTCCAACCCATGCTGTCGTTATTTAGCCACATTACAGTCAAGCAAAAAAATTGAAAAATTCTGTTAATGTGGGCATAGCAATTTAATCCACTTGATAATGCAATCAGTTTTGTAGCTTCGCAAAGTGGAAATGTACATCCATACATGATTACCAACCAAATATCTGAACCCAACAGATATTCCTGCAGCATATCTATTATGATTAATCCCTTGACTTCTTAAAACATTTGTTGGTTGCCAACAGAATGCTGGAAGCTGTGCTGTTATTTTTCAACAGGTATTACAAAATTGACCTGGGCAACAAAAAAAAAAATAGTGATATTGTCTCGAATCAAGATAAACAAGTCTACTACCCAGGGTTCACCACTTCCAAGGAGCTCCTCTCCTAGGTTTTCATAAACCTCAATTCAATTTAATCAATTTTACAATTTCATCAGGCTTAGCACCAGATAGAAGGAGGACATATACATTTACTACCAAGTGTTGACATAATAAGAATTTTTATCGGTAGAATGCCTCAAATATTCATTGATTAATTCCCTAGTATGGAACCTTCCAGGTGAGCTAGAATCTCGGATACGTCACACAAGGGCTACCAATTTTCAAAGTGACACAGACACTCAAGGTTATTTACTTGCTACAACATAAACAAAGATATATATCTCATTACTTATCCCCAAATTGTGGGAATAACTGTACATTTTTTAATTGAAATGCCCAAAACACTTCAAGATAGCTTAAATATGATTGTGTAAAGCTGGAATATAATGATTTATTTTTCAAGGAAAAAAAATGCATAGCACTTAGCCATGTTTAAATGTAGTTTAATAATGTACAAATGTCTCTATGATGATTCATTGGCCAATAATGACGCAGTTCCTGCATGGGCAGCTTCTTTAAAATAATTCAAGATTTATGTGATATAGGGAACACAAGACTGACAACACTTGATTTCTCATGGAACAAAGAAAGGAAAGCAAATTTGATGCAAAAATAAGTTTATGAGCAATTTCTTCTAATCTCCTACTTTAGAGGGAGTAGAAGGTTAGCATGCTTACCTTTTTCAAAGAGCTGGAAATGCTGTGATGTACTGTAAAGAGATGTATGGGATGCAGATTCGTAGCATCAAAAAATGTCTGCAAAGCCGGATGACAACGTAACGAACCTTTTGAACCTACAAAATAATGAACTGCACTTTTCACTCTAAGGCTGTCCTTTCTGGAAGCTAGGCAGAAGTTAATGTGCAAATTTTACAATATTGACGCAAATTCACCCAAATATATTCTTTTAATTTCCTACAGCACAGTTTTACCTCCATTTTATTTTGGCTCAGTGCCATACTGAGCACACCTGCTGTTACTATTGCTGAATAGCAGTTCACCCACACTCACGCCTCACCTGCATGTTGGAAAACAAACTGAAAAGATTGTGATAAATCATCCCTCAAATTTGAAATACTTATTTACAGGAAATCTATGATAAATCTGACCCAGTTGATGCGGATTCATGGAAAAAGTGGGGTGAAGTTAATATTTAATACAGAAAAGGATAACCAGTTTCATAGTTAGAACAGTTGAGAATCTGCTGTAAATAAAATCCTGTGCGAAGTTTACAATGAAAAAAATCATAATTTGTTAGAACTGTCGTCATAAAAATGTGGTTTTACTTTAAACTATTTATTCATGTTTCGTGTGGGAGCAATTGATTATGCAGGCGATTGGGAAACCCCCAGGCGTAGTGCCAGGGGTTGGAGCAGTTGTCCTTGGAATCAAATATTCCTTGTTCGATTCCCGGTTCCTCCTAGCCTGCCAAAGTGTTGTTCAGCAAGATACAGAACCCCTAACTGCTCCCCTAGCGCTGTTCCTTAGCTGCTCTCTGCTCATGGTGCATCCATGATGGGTTAAATGCAGTGGTCAAATTTTGCCGATGTTGTGCTCTACGTATAACTGTACATGACTATAAAGGCATTTCTTCTTAATCTATTGTTTGTGTCATATGTTCATATTAAGGGTAGCTGCCATTTAAAAGTGTCAAGTAAATCACATAAGGTAGAAAGTATAAAGGAGCATACTTTGGTAAAACTCTTTCAAAGCACAAATAGCTGCTCCTTAATGACAACAAGACAAACTGCCAGAAGTAAAGAATATGGAGTTGTTTTTTTTGTTAGCTTTCCAGAAATGGCGGTTGGGATGAATTCACTTTGCTTTTTCTGTGGTGAAGGGCAGATGTTGAAAAGAAGGACAATACCCACACTCTATAAATATCTATACAACATAAGTTTTGGTGCAAAATTAAAAACAAAACAAAAAATAACATCAAGAGGGGGAACTGTATTGACAGTCATTTGCTGTCTATATGTGTCTTACTGGATTTGTTACATAGATTTTCATACTTCCTCACTGCCTCAGCCAGAAGATCTTCAAAACTATTTATCAACCTACAATCTTCCATGCCAGCAGAAAAGCGGGAATGACAGCACTTCTGCTTTTATGCATAAACTGTGTCCGTTTTACATTTCTGACCAATCGCACACACAACAGCTGTTGGACACCTCATGACAAAATAGTTATGCCCAAACGAGGGCGGCAAGAACAGAATGACGTCATTTTCATTCACAGGCCTTTACCTGTGTCACATTCAACAGATCTGGTACATTACTCGGATATATTCTTAAATATTTAAATAGAATACAGTAAAAATCAACTTCTGTAGGTTGTGGGTTTTCACTGGATCAGGGAAGAGGGCAACTCTGAGACAGGAAATACATTAAGGTTTCCCTGAAGGGAAGCACTATCAGCCTGCCATAGATTTACAGAACACAGATAATGTATTTCAAAATTATTTTTGAATTTACCCCTTATCCCTACTTAAATTAAATGTGAACTCACTATTGAATGCCATCTTTTGTGTTAATACTGTAATTGTAAATTGACTATTTAATTTACTATTAGTGTGTGTAGTGATATGGCTCTTAATTTCGATGCATTGGATAGAAGTGCAGAGATAATGTCTGAAAATGACCAAACGGCTCCAGTATCATCTGAAAACATTTCAAATGTAATTCCTAACCAGAATGATTACTTGCATGGCTCAGGTGTTAAGCATGGTTGTCTTTTTACTGAGGGTTCCTGGTTTGATTCTGCTGCTCCAACTACCCTGTCAAAGTGTTAGTGAGCAAGACATTGAACCTCTAACTGCTCCTGGGTTGCTGCTCAGTAGCTGTCTGCTACTCATTGTTCAAAATTTGCCTCTGTGCTATGGTTTTTATTCGACAGCTTTCCAGCTTTCATATGAGATAAGTAGTGGAGTCAGTGCGCTTTAAAGATTCTGGATAAATAATTTTAATAGACATTCAGCTGGAAGGTTACTTTAGTTAAGTAATATGGAAAATGTTTGACAAAACACTTTTGGCAGTTCTGTATACTAATTTAGCAATCTAAAAATTATAGGTATTCAGACAAAGACATTAAACATTCACATCACAATTTCTCTGTTCTTGTCCTTCACTCACCATACTTCTGTGAACAAACTGCCCAGTCAGTTCCATTAAAACAGCAAAGTCCAGGCAGACTGGTTTTAATGAAACTGCAGTGCTCTGACGAACTGATTTTTATTGTTAGTGAGAGCTCTGTTCTGTAATAATTCACATTGATTAATTTACACAGTGTCATGATGAATGCAGGCGTTTGACCCAAACGCAAGGACACCGAGTAGGTGAGAACCAACAATCTGGCACTTACAGGCTGGCAACAGGCTCCCTTTATCTTCAGCCTGACAAGGCTAGATGACCCACACCTGTTGAGTGTACCCTGCTGCACGCATGTGCTTATTGAGCAGCTGGATCCCAATACACAGTGCTTTCTGTTTGTTTTTTTTTGTTTTCCAATATTCTGCATTGTTGGGGTATGTATGGCCAAGTAAAAGTACTTTGGATCGTATCGATGTTAAGAGAAATGGAGTAGGAGCTATCAAACGGAGGGGTTTGTAGGAAATGATGTGGAGATGAAAAGAGTCTAAGAGTGAGTGATGAGTCAGAAGCGAGACATTGAAGATGAGAGGTTTAGTGTTGTTAATGGTTTTGCCCCGCAGGTAGGATGTGAGTTAGAAGAGAAGAGTAAATTCTGGAGTGATTTAGATGAAATGATGCAGAATATCCTAAGAGGTGAGAGAATGGTAATTGGTGCAGACATGACAACAGCAACTAATGTGAGACAGGTAAGAGAGTACATTAAAGTGGTGCAGGGCAAGTATGAGAGCTGTAAGACACTTGTGAAGTATGCCGTAGGTGTGACACAGAAGTTCAAGGTGCAGGTGGGACTACATCAGGGATCAGCTCTGAGCCCCTTCTTGTTTGCTATTGTGATGGACAGGCTGACAGACGAGGTCAGAGAAGGATCTCCATGGACCATGATGTTTTCAGTTTAAGTTGTGATCTGTAGTGAGTAGGGAGCAGGTGCAGGAAATTCTCGAGAGGTGGAAGTATGCCTTGGGAAATAGGAATGAAGGTAAGCCGCAGCAAGACAGAATACAAGCTTGTGAATGAAAGGGACCAAAGTGGATCCGTGTGGCTACAAGGAGTGGAGATAAAGAAGGTGGAGGAGTTCAAGTACTTTGGGCCAACAGTCCATAGCAGAAACGTGCGGTCAGGGGATGCAGCGCACAAGCGAGCGCAAGCGAGCGCAAGCGTGAATGCACCAGAATGAAAGGAAAAGGGTAATAGACAGTGGTGACACCAGCAATGTTGTATGTTTTAGAGACAGCGGAACTGAGGAAAAGACAGGAAGCGGAGTTGGAGGTTCTTTTTGGGAGTGACGAAGATGGATAGGATGAGGAATGAGTCCATCAGACGGAAAGTAAATGTTGAATTTTTTGGAGATAAAGTCACAAACGCAAGACCGAAATGGTTTGGACAGAGGCCAGATGGTGAATACATTGGAAGATGAATGCAGAGGTTGGACTGCCAGGCAGAAAGCCCAGAGGAAGACCAAAGCGGAGATTTAGAGAATTATTGAAAGAGGACATAAAGTAAGTAGATGTCAGAGAAGAGGATGCAGACAATAGAATTAGATGGAAGCAGATGATTTGCTGTGACGACCCCTGGAGGGAGCAGCCGAAAGGAACAGAGGAAGGAGGAGAGGAAGAAGTAATGATGGAATCTGAATTCGGAAGACATCAATCAGCTTCAGTATCATTACAATACAATATCCCACTGAGTTCTATTCAGGGGTGCCTAAAATTATCCAGTAAAAAGATCACCACTTGATAACACTTTTAATGAATACAGAATCAGTAGTTTCTTTGCCGATCAATAACAAACATTCGAGGCTTAACTTTTCAGCATTGCATTTTCAAAAATAAAACTCCATCATATTGTGAATCTTTCTGCTTCTGAGTCTTAGATTGACTTTGACTGACAAAAAAAACGTACAATGGAACGTCACTTACGAGTCCATCAACTTCAGAGTTCCGAGATCCGTCGATTTTTTTGCTTTGTTATCCAAGCCAAAATCTGAGTTACGAGCAAGCGGGATGAGCATTTGACACCGACGTGCCCGCCTAAGTTCTTGAAGTGGTGTTTAAAAACAGTTGAATATGCTGCCTGCCACTACGTAACCTCATCTGTGAGAATTCACAAGAAAATTATGGGGATTTGGTGCAGCAGAGTATGGGAATGTCATCGGACAAAGCACCGGAAGAGTCATTCAAAGCTGGTCGAGGTGGTTTGATCATTTTAAAAAGAGGACTGGCATTTACTCCATCACTAAATCAAGTTTAGAGATAACGTGTAGCATAGTGTGCAAGTCAAATTTAGCAATACATTGTAGCATTAAGTGTGTAGCGTAAGTTAAGTCAAGCGATAGAGCGTGAAATGACCCCCCCCCCCCCCCAAAGTCTTAATCACAATTGC
>CAAKHD010006992.1:54363-81553 GCA_901007705.1 Fistularia tabacaria | reverse complement strand
GAGATAACGTGTAGGATTGTGTGGAAGTCAAATTTAGCAAAAAATTGTAGCATTAAGGGTGTGGCGGAAGTTAAGTCAAGCGATAGGGCGTGAAATGCCCCCCCCCCCCCCACCAAGTCTTCATCACCATTGCCGTCTTCTTCTGCTCTTCAATGTAAACATACTAAATAAATACCGGTTTATTTCTTTACATTCTCTTTTACTTTGTATTTCTTTTTTCATATATATTATTTGTTATTTATAAAGTTTGGTTTTCTTATTTAAAACACATAACAAAAACAGGGGGCTGGAACATATTAAGTGAGTTTTAATCCATTTAAATGGTGATATTTAATATTGTAACATCCAACCAGACATGTTCAAGGATGATGAGTTTTTGGTCAACAAACCTTATTTTATTAGAACAGTTAGGCTAAAAAACCCACAACAACAGCAGCTGAACCTGACCTTTGCACATTTCGAACTCTCTCCCTCGCATACACCCCAACCCCTTGCTCTCTCATCCAAATACATCGGAAATCACAGAACCCCAATCATTTCTGCAGGGCAGCTTCCATGTGATAGAGGAGCAGATTGAGTTACGAGCTTGTTCACAGAACAAATTAAACTCATAAGTCAAGGTTCCACTGCATTTCTTCATTTTGCATTTATTTAATATGTGAGAAAATTATAAAAGTAAGGGCATTTTATCCCTGAGAAAGTCATTTCTGTAAGACACTACAGTGCACATAAACTGCGTCTCATCCAATTTTTAGATTTTAGATTTTTTTGAGATTTTAACCGTTCAATTATCAATTTAATGCAGAAGGCAGGGATCCATTTTATGTGGCTGAAATGTTGTCCTCCTATGATCCTAGTAGTAACCTGAAGTTATGTGTTAGATGAACCATTCCCTGTTCTAATTTGGAAACCAAAAATGTCCAATTAGGGTCAATGAACTAGGAAATGACTCGCTAAAGATAATCAGAAAATGAACCACATTTCCTCCCTTTTAGTCACTTTCAAGAAAACTCACTGTCTTAGGCTTGTTTTTTTAAACTATTTTCAGGCTATATTTTATAACACTATAACACTTTGTTTTTTTTGTAAAGTGTGTTGTTACTTGTTTACATAAAGCACTTCACTGAATAGCTTTATAATATTGCAATATTCTTATGTGGATACTGAATACAAGATGCTAAACAGCTCATCGGGAGCAATGCGGGTTCAAGATTTAGTTCAAGGACACTTCAACATGGCTTCAGGGTGCAGGTAGATCAAGCTTACAACCTGCAGGATAGGAGATGCCCACTTTACCTTCGAAGCTATATCAATCCAACTGAACTTCTTTTACTTCTGGTTTTGCTCATTCAGTTGATAAAGTATTCGTGTAATTTGATGATCTGAGAGGGCTCAAAGGCAAGACATAACATCATAGACAGTTTCATGAGCCGTGGTAGGCAAAATGACAACCCTTAACATCAATGTTGTTTTGCAAGGTCAACATCTGTCTTTGTAAATCTTTG
This sequence comes from Fistularia tabacaria, assembly GCA_901007705.1. Classification (NCBI taxonomy): domain Eukaryota; kingdom Metazoa; phylum Chordata; class Actinopteri; order Syngnathiformes; family Fistulariidae; genus Fistularia; species Fistularia tabacaria. The sequence continues at coordinate 80,048 of CAAKHD010006992.1, read as the reverse complement.
GAAGAAAAAAAAACTTTTAAAGAAAATAACACAGGAAGTGAGCAAGGAGCATTGGATAAAACGCTACAGCTTCTGAAACTGCTTTGCTTGCTACAAATACCACCCAACAATTCAATTTCATGTTATTTGCAGGGTTTGATAGTTGCCCTCAAACAATGCTCTATTTTTACAAATGAATTGCCCTGAATCTTAATGTGGATCATCACTTCTACAATAACAATAAATTCGAGGTGATATTAAAAATAAATGGTAAAATTATGGTATAAAATGAATCTTTTTATGATGTTAATATAATGATGATACATTCACATACTATGATCGCCATGTCATAGTCTTATTTAACGAAATGTTTTAACATTTGACATTCATTTGGTGCAATGGAGTGAGAGATGCTGCCGATCCTCACTTCTAGTTTTTGATTACAATAAATAGACTGGTACTGTCTAAGGAGCATGTAGGGTCCTCAACAGTCTATGAAGATTAAACCATGTGTTTCCCGTCAGAAGTATCACACCTCAACTAAAATACTTTTTATTAAGAAAGCAATTTTCCGTCCAGTGGTCAACCTGCTCTTTGGAAACATGAAAAAATATAGCTCCACCTGTCCACACATAAAGCTTGCATAGAAGCTGTCTCCTTTGTATTTTATCTTCCACTACCAATAAAATACTAGATAAAACCTAACCGCTATTCCTTCTCACCCCTACTAGAATTTTACTACTTTGGGGAAACACTGGAGATGAATGTGCAATCGCAGGCCTTGATGCCTTTTACCCACTCTTTTCCTATGGCCATGAGGCTTTTTCTCATGGTCATAGAGGCAATGACGGGAAATACCAATAGCTAGATTTTTTGAGTTGGAGCAGTAAACCACAGGCAAGAAAAACAGCTTTGACACTCCAGCCTTTTCAAATCACCACACTGAGACACTTAAATGCTACAGTCATAAACAAAGAGAGCGGTTGCATTTTTCACTCTGGGGGGTGGGACACATTTTACAGTGAACGAGACTGACATCTTCTTTGGCACATTTCTTGAGACGTCAAATGACAAGTGCTTTACAGGAACAGCTTCACTGTGGTGGAACAAAGTTATCATCAAAGCAGAAATTGAGAGACATAATGGCTACCAAACGTTTTTGGTGTGCATTTCATTTCAGGTGAAGCTATTTGGTTGAACAAATGGCGTCATAAAATTCTCATTTCACTGACGTAAACACCCCTCCCATAAAACAAAAACATGTTGATTTCTACATCTATAAATGTAAATAAAAACACAAATTCTGAAGCATTTCTGATAAGTTTCATGAAACCCCAATGATGATTATTTTTGCTGCTAGTATGTCAAAATTCCCAAGTGAGGTATTTGTACAGAAGAGGGGATTCATTTGGGAAAAATGTTCCAAAAAACTTTCTTGTACCATGAGTTTGCATAGTAAAAAAACTGTAAAAATTGTCATTGTGTCATTTTGCAGCTAATCAGATTTTGCTTGAAAGCTACAAAAACACACTGCTCTGACATTTTCCCCTTTGGTAAGTTTGACTTGCCACCTCATGAATCATTAAAATCCTGAATCAAAGTGAGGGAAGCACAACTCTGAAATTATGTAATCACACATAAAATGAAACAGACAGCATATATTGTAGAATAGAATACCCTTACTTAACAGACATATTACCTGGCAAGAATAGAGGAATTATGGAAGGACACTTTAAAAACAGATAAAATGAAATAAATTCCATCTTTCCAGAGAAGTCAACAGTTTAAAATATGATCTTTTGGGGGCATACAGATGGAAATAAACGGAACCTTTTAAAATAAGAGAAGATAAAATAATACATTATTGATCCCCATTGGGAAAATTCTAGTGCCAATGCAGCACGGGGCAAGAAGACAGGTATTAAAAGACATTAAAAGGACAGGGCCAATGAATAGACAGGAGATAGAGGCATTAAGTGGGACAGAGACAACAACAAATAAAAGGATAAAAATAGAAGAATATAGCAGAAGAACTGCCACACAAAAACAGGAACAAAGTGACAAGTTGCATGTGGTGGCAAGTAAGTACAGATGCAGCTCAGCTTGGTCAGAGCTGTGTACTGTTCAAACTGCTGTTTCACCCTCCTCTCAGCCACCATTTCCAAACAGTCCAAGTTCAGTCCCACCACCGAGCAGGCTTTCTTTGCCAGCTTGTTGCCAGCTTGTTGACCTCACCAGGCTTGGCACCACCCCCACCAGCACACTATAACAAAGACATTGTGGGACCATGTACTATAGACTGGTAGAAGGTCTTGAGGAGTCCACTCGAGACACTTAACGACCCCACTCTCCTCAGCACGGGCATTCCACTATGTCCCTTCTGGCGAGAGTTGGACTCCGCCAGGGCTGCCCTTTGTCACCGATTCTATTCATAACTTTTATGGACCGAATTTCTTGGCGCAGCCAGGACGTCGATGGAATCTGGTTTGGTGGCCACAGCATCGAGTCTCTGCTTTTTGTCGATGATGTGGTTCTGTTGGCTTCATCAGTCCATGATCTCTAGCTCTCACTGGAGCAGTTCGCAGCCAAATGCGAAGTGGCTGGGATGAGGATCAGCACCTCCAAATCCAAGACCATGTTGGTCAACTAGAAACAGGTTGCGTGCCCACCCCGGGTCAGGGAAGAGGACCTGCCCCAAGTGGAGGAGTTTAAGTATCTCGGGGTCTTGTTCACGAGTGAGGGAAAGATGGAGCAGGAGATTGACAGGCGGATCGGTGCAGCATCTGCAGTGATGCGGACCCTGTATCGGTTTGTTGTGGCGAAGAGGGAGCTGAGCCAGAAGGCGAAGCTCTCAACCAGTCGATCTACGTTCCTACCCTCACTTATGGTCACGAGCTGTGGGTAGTGACCGAAAGAACAAGGTCACCGGTACAAGCGTTCAAAATGAGTTTTTCTCCGCAGGGTGGCCGTCCTACCCTTAGAGATAAGGTGAGAAGTTTGGCCATCTGGGAAGAACTCAGAGTAGAGTTGCTCCTCCTCCGCATAGAGAGGAGTCAAATAAGGAGGCTCGAGCATCTGGTCAGGATGCCTCCTGGATGGGGAGGTATTCCGACCATGTCCATCTGGGAGGAGGCCGCGGGGAGGACCCAGGACACGCTGGAGAGACTGTCTCTAGGCTGGCCTGGGAGCGCCTTGGAGTCCCCCCAGAAGGGCTGGACCATGTGGCTGGTGAGAGGGAAGTCTGGGCCTTCCTGCTCCAGCTGCTGCCCCCACAACCTGACTTCGGATAAGCGGCAGAGGATAGATAGATGGATCGAAAATAGCGCATTGCATTTGCATCAACATTGACTCTTTCATTTTAATATCAGGAATGATATTAGGACAATATAAACCCCTGCATTTTTATTTTATCATTTCAAATTTGAATGCAATATGGCTTACATATGTGGATAAATGAAATTCATCAATCCATCCATTCATTGTCGACTGCTTATCCTAGTCAGGGTCACAGGGAATGCTGGAGTCTATCCCAGCTGCCATGGACAAGAGGCAGGGTATACTCCAGACAGATTGCCACTGAATCACAGGGCCCCATATACAGACAGACAACCATTCCTCATCTCGACTTTTTGCAATTAACCTGTTGCATGTTTTTGGACTTTGAGAGGAAACGGGAGATAACCTATCAGGCAGCATGTAAACTTTCCACAGCAAGGCCCCTCGTCGGAATCAAACCAATGAAGTAAATAAATCATGATTGAGACTTTTCTGCTTGAACTAATTCTCATTAAGTATCATAAGATGCAAATGATTTTCTGAACATCAAATAAGGACAATGTATTATTCACTTGTACAATTTTCTGCTGAAACACACACACACACACACACACACACACACACACACACACACACACACACACACACACACACACACACACACACACACACACACACTCATCTTGATCACTTGGTACTGAGCTGTAAAACCCCAATAACTCCCTTTGAGTAAAAACACATTATGAGGCATCATGTTTTCATTATCTTGAGGTTGACATCTTGATCACAGTATTTATTCTGCCCCCTTCGATTCAATAAAGAGGTTCACAACAAACTACACACACACACACACACACACAGAGCAGACGAGACACATTCACTTAGAGAGAAATGTATTAAACAACCTTCTGTTCGTCTTTCATTTCACTACTGATTAGTTTGACCGTCTACCCATTTTCCAAAATACTACATTTTCTGGAGCACAATTAATTACCGTTTTTAATGGAACAAATGGTGTGCATTTGTCCCTGAGAAATTCTTATCAAGCACTTCTTTGAGCCTACCAAGAAGCTGCTTTTGCTAATGTTACCTTTTAACAAAATACTTCAGCAAATCTGGCTCATGTGTTTGGATAACAATATTTTATACCAACCATGTTGTCACTGTGAGGAATCTTCTTTTTGACTCCTTTTTGAGTCTTTACTCTTAAAACACATGTACTTGCTGGAAAAAAGGAAAGTGAATATATTTAGAAAAAAATTGGTAGACATCTTTCATTGAAAAAAATGGGGAAATTACCCCAAATGAATGAGTGAGTGAGTGACTGTTTTTTGTCTTTATATGTGGCCCTGCGATTAACTGCCAACCCTTCGAGGGTATACCCCGCCTCTCGCCCAATGACAGCTGTGATAGGCTCCAGCATCCCCCGCGACCCTGAGTGCAGAATAAAGGGCAGATGATGGATGGATGGATGGATCTTTCATAGAATAAATGGAATAGAAATAAATTGAGCAAATAGTAGTCTTGCAATGACAGTAGATTTCAATACATCACTGCAAGGCATATTCTGGATGTAATGAATTTGCTTTATCATGTGAATTGGCTTAATTCACCACTGCAGTGAAGTTACAAAATCAACAGGGATCTCACATTGGTGCCAGTATCTAGAGAAGTCATTCTACTTTGAATATAATGCCTGCAAAATTATTGAAAACAAAAGTAAATATGAGAATCTCAAAATGCCTACCATAATCTTCTTTCCTGAGCCATACCATCTGGCTATAGCATATTGAGTAGTATGACATTTGCTTAATGGTCCATTAGAAGGACCAGAGCTCTACAGCATTGCTGTGCACTTTTAAATTTAGTTTCATAATCTGCTGTGATATTGCAACTGTGAGGTGGAAATATAGCCCAAATTTGACATGAAATCCCCAAATAAACAGCTCACCTCGTCCCCAAGTTCCCCTGTAAAATGACAGGAACGCCACAGTTGATGACGTGTGTTTGATGATATGATGGGGTCCTTATTCTCAAGGTTAAATATAGGCATATACACTCTATACACTGCTACCTCTGTGGTTGAGTTTATTTTCATTATTTCAGCAGTCAGAAAATATTGAGAATATTGAGAATCACTGGTGCATTTGCAGCCATTGGATGAAGTCTCCATAATACAGAATATTGGATCCTGCTGGCATGGGCAACTGGCATTGAGAGCTTGGCTGTGCTTCTTTTTTTCTTCCAGCTACTCCCTTCAGGGGTCCCAACAGTGAATCATCTGCCTCTATCAACCCTGTTCTCTGTATCTTCTTCTTCCACACCAGCTAACTTCATATCCTCTTTCACCGCATCCATAAATCCTCCCCAGGCCTCATGCCTTGCTGTTCCAGCCTCAACACCCTTCTACCAATGTATTCGATATCTCTCCACTGTACATGTCCAAACCTTCTCGGTGTCCTTTCTGTGACTTTATCTCACAAAAAACATCTAACATGTGTCGAAAGAGAATGCCAGCCTTTCATCTCTGCTACCTCCAGCTATGCTTCAAGTCTTTTCCTCAATGCCACTGTCTCTAAAGCATACACTGTAACATCAGAAGTGTCATTACCATCTTGTATACCTTACTCTTCATTCTGGCTGATGGTCTTCCACACATTATCCCTCCTCTTTTCTCCACTTTTTCACCTCTTTTCCACACTCTCCATTGCTCTGAACTGTTGACTCTGATTACTTAAAATCCTCCACCTTCTTTATCTCTACTCCTCACCATTCCACATGGGTTCCTCTAACTGACACACATATGCTGTACCACCACCGCTCTAGATTTTCCTCCACCAGTTCCCTGGTCTCACTACAGATCACAATGTCATAGGCAAACTCCATTGTCCATGTTGAGTCCTGCTTGACCTCATATGCAGTACCGCTTCCACCTAGAACTCTTCTGTCACACCCACAGCACTCCTCACTCCTGTCCTACAGCTGCTATATATGTCCTGCACCAGTCTAACATAATTCTCCTCCAATCCAGACTTCCTCATGTAGAACGACAGAATTTTCAGTCCCGTAAGTGTCCAACTTCTTCTTAGATACAACAGTTTAGTAGGCTCTTTCCTCTGCACCCTGTCAAATTCTTTTTCTAGATCAACAAAGGCACAATGCAGCGCCCTCTTACGTCTCTGTACTTCTCTATCAATATTCCTAAAGCAATTACTACTTCTGTAATACTCTCAATCGGCATGAAACCATACTTCCATTCACAAATGCTCAACCACTCTTTCCCATAACTTCATTGTATTGCTCATCAACTTTATTCCTATGGTCAAAACTCTCACACTGCCTCTACTATGCACCTCCATAATGCCACAGGTACATCATTAGGACCAACTGCCTTTCCGGTCGTCATTCTCTTAAGTTCCATTCTCATTTCATGTTTAACAAACTCTGCTACTTCGTGGCCCACAGTGTTCAGCTCTTCTTCCCTTCACTCTTGCTCTTTTTCTTCATTCATTAGCTCTTCAAAGTACTCTTTCCACCTTCCCAAAAAACTTCTGGCACCTGTCAATACATTTCTCTCTTTATCCTAATTCACCTGAACCTGCTGCAGGCGCTCTGTTTCGTCAAGAGGTAAAACTCAGTCTCTCCCTTATTGTCCAACCTACCAAACAAGTCATCCTAGGTCTTTGTTTGGCCTTTGCCGCCTCTACCTTCATCTTGCACTGCATCTCCTGTTCTCCTGTCTACTCTCTTCAGTCCTTTAGTGATTGCTAACTCCTGCACTTCTTCATTCCACCACCAAGTCTCCTTATCTACTTTCTTTCCGGATGACACACCAAGTACTCCCCTACTTGTCTCCCTGCTGTCGTTGACCAGTCATTTGGAGGCTCCTTCAGGCCAACTAGAGCCAGTCTCAACTTTTCCCTGAAAACAACACTCCTTTTTCAGCTTCCACCACTTTTTCTTCTCCTCTGCCCTTGTTCCCTTTATCGTCCTTGTTACCGGAGCCATTCTCCAAAGCATTATCCTATGCTGTCTGGCTACACTCTTTTGCAAAGTCTACCACCATCTGTCTCTTTGCATTCCTGTCCTGGATACCAAACCTGCCCATCACTTCTTCATTCAATATGGCAAAAACGATCAGCATGATAATCCCCTATATGTTTAGTACAGTTTAAAATGTTATAGACCATAGTTTATGACTACGTCCTTGGGGATGGGAACCTGTTACATTAAAAGCATCGAGAAGCAGACAACAATTCCATCTTCTAGTCTCCTCTCTCGGTTTTCATCAGTATGCTACTATTTTTTTCTTAATGTCAAGACACATGCTACTCAACCCAGTATGGGGTGCACAAATTACTGTTTTTCCAGCCTCCAACAGTTTCCAAACCAGTCTATGAGACCAATATCTCAAATTTATTGATTGGGTCTATAAGTTTTAGCTGGTCAAAGTTTAGAGAAAATGACAGAATCAAAATGGTGGTTTGACAGAGAATCAAATTAACAGTGTTATAGCCAGGATTAAGCCCTTACAATTCATTGTGAATGTTGCATGTCCTTGAGCACTCTGTTAATGATTGATCCTTTGAAATGTCTGCAGGAATTCAACATGTTTGTTTGTGAAACAAGTTGTTAAGAGTGAGGTTTGTCAAATGCTGTCTTGCTTAAAGAAGGACACTGATGCATTCAATCTTACTATCCCTTGAATAACTGGTTTCAAAAACACCCTTTTCATTTCCATAAGCACAAATATGCTCATTAAAACCATTTTTGGTTTATTGAGATACTGAAGGTCAGGAAAGAAGCTCCCAATAGTAGTGAGACCATATATTTCTTGTATCACAATGCCATCCTGTGGTTAAGCTGTGTTATGTCTCACTTTACACTACAATAATTGCAAGATCCAATTTCTTTTTAACTATGTAGACAGGCAAATCTGTAACTGCTGTTAAGCTGTTGAAATCATCAATTCATTGAACCTTACAAGTCTTTTTTCAAGCAAATCAAAGGATAAGGATTGTAAATGATCTGTGACACAGATTTTCAAAGTAATTATACATAAAAGTCATGACACATGTAATAAATCAGTAAAGGTTTCAAATGTTGTATTCACCCTTGATTCATAATAACCTGATGTGAATACCAACATGACAATTGAAACTAAAATTGTGAGTCTAATACTGCTGAGAAATTATCCGAAAGTAAGCAGCAGCGGGTACATGACCGACCTTGGGGAGTGTAAAAAATCCAACTGATTAACACAATATAGTGATACCTGATGAAATGGTAAAACTCTTGGCTCAAAAGGGAGAACTGCAATCAAAACAAAAGTAACCCCTTCACAGCCTGTGCATTTCAAGTAAACTTTCAAACTAAGACAGAGGATTTGACAAAGACAGCAAAAACAATATCTCATATCCAATTTGGAATGACACAGTACTTGAACTATATTTTGTAACAATAGGTGTTTTAGCAAATTATTTTGTACAAGGTAATGTAAATATACCTTATGGCTGATGAATTTCTGGGAATATGGCAATCATTTCTTGACTAAACAACAATTTCTGTTGTTCTGTTCAATGTTCTTTCTAAACAACAATTCACCATGAGCTGTATGACTGGGAACTTCCACAGACAGAATCCACAATAGTTCAAAACTGCCATTTTCTGCAATATTTGAATTTAAAAAACAAATTGATGCTTCACCAAGCACCAAAGGAGGAATTTGTCTGACCATCTGAAAAATGATCTTTCTTTATAACAGACTTGGACCGAGTGTTATGTCAGAGAAAGATTGTGCTGGCTTCAGGTCATAAGTCATTTCACGTCTGAGACAACAGTCATTTACCTCCAAGACAAAGGTCATTTTACCTCTGGCTGAAAGGGATTTTAAACTTTGCAGAGGATGCGTGAAACTGATAATCTAAGCTTACTGAATTTTGAAAGAAGACTGATAAAATTCAGGGTGATCTGAGAGTGTGCTTTGACTCTTGGTTTTTAATGCAGCCAAGTAGGTTCTGAGTCTTAAATTGTGGAGAAGCTGTGCAGACTATTGATGGACTTCTTTAAGTCAGGTTGCCACTGTATCAGAGTTCTGAACTCTGGTGATATATCTACCAGTTGAGTGCTACCACCAGGAGTTTTACTTGTGATTTTTTAATAAACTGGCAATAATTCCTGTCAAACCAGAGCTCTCTGGACATTTCAAAGGTCGGGTTCAGCTCTCTAGCAGTGGGAAATACAATCAAAAAGATCTATCTACAAATTAACATATTAGTTTGAATCCTACCTCAGGGGAAGGGGGGGCGGATTTTGAGGGGCAAAAAAAAGCTACAGACTCAATCTATCTTATGCTCTTTTCACCTCCAGAACATTCATAACAAACTCCTCCTTCAAGATAATTCCTACTCCATTTCTCTTACTATCAGTTCCATGATAGTACAACTTAAAACCTGCACCTAATCTTCTAGGCTTGCTACCTTTCCAACTGGTCTCCTGGGCACAGAGTTTATCCACCTTCCTTCTCTGCATCATGTCAACCAACTCTCAAGCTTTTCCTGTCAATATCCCAATATTAATCCCTACTCTAAGTCCAAGACTCTTGCCTTTACTCTTCTCTCCCTGCTTCTGAAGATGCCTTTCTCCTCTCTTTTTTTTACTCACAGAAGCCCAATTTCCACATGTAACCTATAGGTTGTTGGCACCAATGGCGGTCATAGTTAATGTAGGCTTTGACCGATCTAGTATGAGGAATGTGAGTTCAATTCACAGATTCGTTCTTTGTACCTGTCTTATGCCGGATGCCCTTCCTGGCACAACCCTCTTCATTTACCCTGGCATGGGACCAACTCAAAAACACTGGCTTGTGCCCCGCCTGAGGCTGCATTGTCTCTCAAAAAATAACCTACGTTTGAGTAATCTCTTTCAAATACATAATTTCAAAGTGCCTCTCTGAGAGAGTCAGTCAGTCATCTCTATAAATTGTTTGTCACTGTGATCCTGATTCATGTTAAAAAATTGCTGGAAGAAAACAATCTTTTTCAACTACTGTCTTTGTTTTGAAATTATCCCTTAAAGTGTTTATTTCATAGACCCTTGCCTTTTGATTTAAAATAAATTATTCTATTTTCTCTTTATAGCTGAGTTTTACAGACTGTCAGTTGCCATCAGGAAGTTGCAAGACTGTTATAAATTCTGATCATATGGGTGCTCTTGTACTGACATCATACTGTAAGCCATTCATTGATTCATTGTTTAAACTGCTTTTCCTGCTTTCAGGGTTTCAGTGGGGCTGGGGAAAATCGTATCTATTGTTATGCAAGAGGTGGGGTACACCCTGGACCCGTCCCCAGTCAATCACAGGGCCAGATACTGAGACGTACAACCATTCACTCTCTCAAACGAATGTCAAGGGAATTTAGAATTGTCACAACCTGATGCATGGCAAATAACTACACTACCATGGTGCCGAAGGTAAACCAGGATGTCATTATGCTTTTCTGTGTACTGTATATCCATCCATCGTCTACCGCTTGTCCTGCAGTCAGGGTCGCTGGGGATGGTGGAGCCTATTCCAGCGGTCGTGTACTGTATACCAACCAACAAATCAATTACCCACAAGATGGAGCCCTCTCTCCCTTCTTTTCCTTCGCTTTTCTTCTCTTTTCTTGTCACATCTGCTACTCTCCTTTCCAGCTTCTCACAGTACTAAATAATAAATAAATGAAATGTAAACATTTATTTTCCACAACAAATTTTGATTGCAAAAACGCAAAAACGCAAAAACGTTTTCCAGATGTTAGTATTATGAAAGAAATTATGATTTAATTTGCTGAAAAGGCCCTAGAAAACCTTTTTTTTCTCCTTTATTTATCATGTTTGTTCCTTTTTACCATCCTGGGGGACCATGTCACAGTACAGAAGGAAAGGCGGAAAGAGAAATAAAGTGAGGGTTAGAAGGAGGGAGGAAGGGGGAGACAGAGAGAGAGAGAGAGAGAGAAAGAGGGCGAGAGAGCGAGATAGAGAATTTGTAAAGGTGTTTTTATTGAAAATATATAGAACATTCCTGTATTGAAATTCAAGACATCGTTTCTATGGAATTCTACATAGACAATCAAAAGCATGAAACAGATAATAAGCGAATCAAACTTGTAAGAAGCTAATAACTTTACAGCAAATCCTGACCTTGTAAGATTTTGGTTGGCGATGATTCCTCCCTTTAGTTTTTATCAAGGATGCTTACAGACTAAGACTGGTTTTCCTGACTGTTGTAAATTATATCCAAAAGTTCAAGTCAACAATATTTCAACAGGATACAGGGTTGGTATTGCTTAAACAAACTGTACTTCTGTTGTTTGTGCATGTGTGCGATTAGGTAATGTTTAGGTAATGCAGGTAAAGACTTACACTAAAATCAAATACCTGTTGAGAGGCTGTTAGTACAATCATACATGGAAGTGTTCGACAACACAGGTTTCCAAAAAAGGGGAGGGCTTCAAAGGGAACCTCGATACAGTATTGGCCAAGGCTTGGGAAATGAATTAAGAGTCATTATGTAATAAAAAGCTCAAACATTACTTTGTTCAATAGATTATTCACTAGTTTGGAAGTTTTAATTTATCATTTTCTCAATTTTTCCATACTCCTGTCACTTTAAATTAAGAAATGACTAACGGCGGATTCCTGTCATGAATTTTCGGTTTTATCCAAATTTATGTCCGAAACCTACATTCGATTTCTTTTGCTCAAACCTTTTTTGTTCATGGTTTGCTTTCATTGATGGTTGAACAATTTTAGAAAAGGAAATGTGGCATTAAGATTTAAAGATTCACGATTCAAAGATTAAAAGATTCAAAGTGTATATTGTCATATGTACAGTGTGGAAACGTTTTCCCTGTACAATGAAATTCTTACTTTGCTGTCCGCAGAGCATTTGGTTTTGTATTGATAATAAATTGATAGTATAAACATTGTAAAAAAAAACATGCACAATGTTCGCAGTGCAAAGGTAAAACATTGAGTGCAGCTTGGTGTGCAACTCACAAAATGCAGGTGCAAGGATGAATGCAATTTAAATGGCAGTAGTTACATTTTAAGATGAGCACAGCACTGGCTGTGCTACATGTAAAGTGCAGAGAAAGAAGAATGAGTGTCAAATGTTTAAGAATCTGATGGCGGTCAGGTAGAACAAGTTCTTTATTTGTGTCATTCTACATTTCACACTCCTGCACCTCTGGCCGGAGGGTAGGCATGTGAACAGTCTATGTTGAGGGAGGATGTGGTCCTTGGTTCTGGTGATCCTCTCTGCAGTCTTTACCATTCGCTGCAGGTGTCTGTGGTCCAAAGCAGTGGTGTTGCCGTACCACATAGTGATGCAGCTGGTCAGGATGTTCTCAATGATACAGCTGTGGAAGTTGCTGAAGATCTAAGGGCGACTTGCAAAAACCTCCTCAGCCTCCTCAAAAAGTACAGCTGCTGTTGATCCCTCTTAGCCGTTTGCTTGATGTTGAGGGACCAGGTGAGGTCCCAGCTTATATGGACACCCAGGTATTTGAAGCGGCTCACCCTCTAAACCTCAAGACCTCAGAGGAACTAGCCACCTCTATCCCATTAGCTGTTTTGTCTCCACCAGTAATGCCTCCTTTCACTGTGGTGTCGTCATCAGCCTTCAGATTGTGTTGTCCTCATGGTAGGCGACACAGTCAAGGGTGAACAGGTTGTAGAGGATGGGGCTGAGGACCCATCCCTGAGGAGTGCCCGTTTTCATAGTAATCCTGGCTGAGGTCCATTACATGGGATTAGATGGAGGTCCAAAGGGTCTTTGGTCCAAGAATGGATCTCTGTTGTACACTCACATAGTGATATTTTAGATGAAATAATGGGACATTTTCCTGACAAAATCCAATATATTAAAATAAAAAAAGCTATTTTAAGATAATCCATAATAATATTGAAGACAACTCATTTACCATTCAAAAAAGATATTATGAATGTGTTTGACAAATACATTCATAATATTTCATGTTTGTTTATTTGCTATCAACCTATTTATTCATAACCTTTGTGTCTCTTAAAATGGTTAAGAGCTGAATGCCCCTATAATTCTCACCATTTAGTGTAGTTTGTGATGCCAGAACTGAAATCCATCTACTTTTCCCCAAATCTTTCTTGGGCGTTTGAATGTCACAGCTGTGTCTGTTAAGTTCAACTGCATCACGACTGCGTGTTCATTTTAATTTTGATATTTTGAGGATTGCTAAAACACAAACTTTGACTGTTTTGGCCACACTGTACTTCAAAATCCAAAACCTCATTATCTTCTGGAAATATCGACATTTGAAATGCCACAGGCATTAAGCATTTTGCAAACCTTTGACTTAATGGGTAAAACCAAGTGCTAAATTATTCTTTCATGTTGGTAAAGACTGCAATAGAGACTGATAAATTAATTTTGGATTGTTGGATTTGGAATCCTCCTCCTCTTCATTGTATTCCTTTTTTCCCATTCTGCAAAACTGCAACAAACACAAGGCTTTACTGTTTTCATTGGTTGGTTTTAAGATGGAGTAAAAATCGGCGATGCAACTGATGTTCTTTTGTATTTGCTTGTGAGATTCAATAGGAGACATTGTATAATCTACATTTATGAAACTTGTCATTTTCAGGTTTATTGCAGTCATGCCAGAGTGTGGCTTGCAATAAAGGCGTATACTTGTTAAATCTAACAATGTGCTGGAGACACTACAAATAGGGCATCCCTTGTCAATAGCATTTGAGAGCATACCTGATAAAGCAGATTTTTCAGTCGAAAGAAATGCATCTATAGAATCTGTTTTTATTCAAGTATTATTTCAATTATTATCATCTTTGATTTAATTTTGGTACACAATGACATATGATACAGACCATCTAGTGTTACCTACAGTATATTGTCATAAAGCGCTGTAATTCTTTAATTGTTTTATGTGATCCTGAATGCTAGATGTTGATGCATTGCCCTATTTTCTTAGGAATGTGATTCTCTGTTTATTGGATTTCTCATGAAATATGTAATGCTTTGCTTGGATGGTTTTAAGTTTACTGTCTAGTTTTGCAAAAGCAGTGTACAGTTTCAGTCAGTTTCAGGCAGACTGGAGCTAAGTTTAGGACAAGGGTTATATTTCTCTCTGGATGACACGGTTTCGGGAGAAAAAGTAGACAGCTAAACCTGTCCATGTTCTGCTCTTTTTGTTATTGTCTGATTTGCATGAATGAGGTTTACACCATGACACAGATCAAAACTATTTGCTTCTCTTAAAAACAACAATATATGAATGATAACTAGCCTGTAAAAGCAGACTTAGCATATCAAGTGCCAAAAACCCTATAAAATAGAGTGTGAGTCAGCAGCTATGTTGTACTATTCGTTGCATTGGGGATATACTGGTTAATCCATTCCAAAGCATTTCTGATCACTTGCTGGAAGGCAGCTTTCTGTACACATTTTAATTTCTCCACTCGGCCATCCAAAGCTTTATAGCAGGCATCTTGCAGTCACACCAGCAATTCCTCAAACAAAAGAAGCTTTGATACATTTCATAATCCGCAATGTTGCACGGGGTATTTTTCAACATCTTTTAGCAAAAGACACAATAGTTTAAATTTTACTCCACAGAAATATTTGCTGTAAATCAATGAAACATTAGCCGTTTATTAACAAAACCATGGCATTTTGCTCAATATCATTGGTAAAATCCATCGAAAAAAAGATACAGATGTGCACAGAGTCGACAATATAAGCTGCAAAACCAATGAGCTTCAGTCAATTTATTTGATCTCTATTTCCACTCAGTGTCCCACTGCCTGGGGACAGTTTCATGGAGCTTCATGAAAATAGTATATCGCTGTTACATGAGCTCTAATTCCAGTAGGACAAGTGAGATAAAGTTTCTGCATAATACTGACTAATGAACACTGGAGTTAACTTATTTTCCAAATATTCATTTGGGTAAGTAAATAGAATAAATACACTGTCAAACTGATCATAATATTTGACCTTGTATACTCATGTTGAAATATCAATATTAAATTTTGATACATTTAAAATATTCAAAGCTAAGCCAGAACAATAGTTAAAGGGTCATGTTTTTAGCTTCACAGCCCTTGAGGCTACTGAAAATTGCCCATCAACAATTCTTGAGTTGAACCCCTGCTATGGAAGCTATCTAATGAGAATGTGTTTGCCACAAGGGACAAGCAAAAAAGCTGAGCTGATGTTTTCAAGACAGGCTAACATTGATGAGTCTCTAAAGCCTTCCCAGGGGATGGTGGACTTGGCTCTTTCCTCTGTTGGGATATACTCTTGCCTTGAAAGTATTGCTGCTGTCCTAAGAAACAATAGTCACATGAATGATTCAAAAGGCTAAGCTACCCCTCAAATAACAAATAAATAAATAAAATAGATAAATAGATAAAAAAACAATCTCTCAGTATGAGTTGAAATGATAAAAACATTTAAACTAAAGTAGAATGAGACTATTTAAATTTTGTAAATGTTTAATGTTTTCATTTTAATTAGGGTTTCTGCCGAAGAGGTCACAACTTTGCATCAAAAAAATCCCTGAATTGACAAAGAGTCATTCTTTAAATCCTTTTTTATTATTGTTGATTATTTTTCATTGGTTTGAGCCGATCCAAGTCCTACCTAAAAAGTGTAAGAGTGTCTGACTTAATTTAATTAGATTTAATGCATTTGAGAATCAGCTATGCATTTGTGATGTTTACATCAGCAGATTACTGATGCCAGTTGCCGCACTGACCACAGCCATTACGATCCCACACAAAGGATTCAAATGAAGTGACAAGAAGAGAGAATAAGTAACAGTGGCCCTGTGCAGTTTTATTACCCGCTGTAGGCACAGGACAAATGATCTGCATTGCCATGTTGCTTTTTTTGAGAAAAAGGGGTGGACAAAAGAGGAAAAGCATTAAAAGACATTTCTACTCTGTAAAGTTCTTGATGTTAATATGTGAATACCTTGTATAGCCTTGTGTTTGTATCTCTTGCTATATATATGTACAAATATATTTATTTTTATTCATATATATATATATATATATATATATATATATATATATATATATATATATATATATATATATAAATACACACATACACATAATCCACTGATTTGTTGTATTTTTCATACAGTAATGAATTTTGACCTGGAGGGATGACTTGAGCTCAGCACTCAATATGTAACTATATATTTCACTGTATTGACTCAGCTGCATAAAATAGACATTATTCCATAGTGCATTTTATAATGTGTTCATGACTGCCACTATTTCAACAAACATTTCAACAAACATGTCAACAGGTACAGTGACTGCAATTCACATACACATACACATACACAAGTAAATCCATTCAGCAATGATTTGGATTTGTACACTTTACGCAGAACATGCTGCAGAAAGACAAAGAAATGCTTTTTGTAAAAACCATCAGACTCTTGAGTGAACATCAATGCATTAGTAACAACTCTTTGAAATTAGCAAATAAACTTCTGTCGCACACTTGGGCACATGAAAGGGGAATCCAGGCGCGCAGACGTTGAAATACATTTTCTTAATCTGGAAATAAGGGAACAAAGCACATCATTTTAGCATGCCCGCTTCAGGGCTGTCTCTGACAACTGTGTGTCAAGTGCTCACCTTTGTGTCCACAGAACCCTGAAGGTGCCTCGAAGTGCCTGTGTGATTTATTGATTTTGTTTTCAATTCTTCTTCTTCTTCCGGTGCGAGTGTGTGAGAGGGAAGCAGAGACTGAAAGCATCTTTCTGGCATCCCACTTTTTCCACTCACCTTTTTCCAAATATGTTCTTCATTTTTTTAGTTTCTTTTCTGACTGTGTTTCTCTGTTCACATTCGTGATTTTTGATTGGTTTATTTGATTGTTTGGGCTGGGAGGTGCACCAACACACCTGCCCGGCGATGCCTGCTTACCGGAGGCATGGGATCCTCTGAGGCCCCCCCTCAGTCTCTATGGCATGTGGTACGGTTAATGCCGCCTGACAGAATAGTGCTAGCGGAGGGAATACTGTTTGCAGTCAGCGAGCAGGTAGGATACGAAAATCTGACGTACGTGTCCGTGGTTGCCTTCCTGAGGTCGGAAACGCTCATCCATGAGCTGATTGCAGTGTGGTCATCGGCGATACCTTTGTGCAGGTCCCCCCCTGCCCGTACCCTCGATGCATATTATGGTCCCCAATGAACGGCGGTCAATTCCAAATGTACTGTTGGAAAATGAACCTAAAAGGTTTGTGAAGTTCGCCAAGTTTTGGGTGCAAGGATCCGAGGCAAAGACATGTTCAGTCCCTGAGGAGGCAGGTTCTCATGTTTTTGGAGGCACCGGCACAAACCCTGGAGGTCCCATCCAGGGTGAAACATGGAAATGCTTCCTATATGGTGTACGCCAGTTCAGGGGAAATTAGATTTTTGAATGTGGGGATGTGGGCCACAAATGGGTTGCTTGTCCCCACAGGAAGCCGGAATCGGAGGGCGATCCGGTTGCTTGTAGCGGAACGATGGCATTGTGGGCTCCCGCCGCGACTTGGGGTACTTCTCACTGCGCCGCCTTCTGCGGCTGCGCCCACTGGGCCTGGGGTTGCGCCCGCGAGGACAACAGCCAAGCCTGCCAATGTATCAGTTGCCATGAGTCTAGTGCACCCAACCCCTTTGCCCATAAATAATGACCCAGTGTAGAGAGGGCACGCACTGCAAACCCCCGTTCTCATCGTGGAGCAGGTCACAGCTGTAAATAAGGCTGCTTCCTCCATGACAAAAGCAGGAACAGGTGAGCTCCCAAGCTTTTGGGGTCGCACACATGACGAAACTACTGCGGACACAAGTGAGACAGGAAGCCAGTTAGGTGAGGGCAAAGACATAGGATATGAGTCAGATTTGGACACTGTTTCAGTTTGTGGAAGCAATAAGGTACTGGATGATCTGTACTCTTTAGAGGACATAAATGACTTCTGTTTACAAGTTTATCAAATGGGTAAGCAGCATTAGGATACTGCTGGATGAAAGGAAACTGTACTGCCTGCAGAAACAGGTCACATGTCTGAGGAAGGCGAAAGGCAAAACTACAAGGAAAAGGAAGTAAAAGACTATGTATCACTCTTGCTCTTTCAATCGTCCTGTTGTATATTATGTCCAGTCTCTCACCCTGGCGTCTCTCTTCCCCCATTCATGCCATTTCTTAGGATAGACTCTTTGACCATCAATGCCGGAAGAGACAGAAACAAGAGAGCACTGATGTCTGATATCTGTTTCAAGAAAAAGCTGGATGTGCTCATTTTACAGGAACTGCTCACAGTTCAGAAGGACGAGGTGGACTGGGGTTTATGGTGGATGGACCCTATTATCTCAGCCACAGAACCACCAAGAGTGCAGATCTATCCTCCTCAAGGCCTCGGCCAATGCAGTTATTCTGTCTTCTACAGAGGCAGCGAAGGGCTGCTTGCTGATTGTGCGGGTAGCAGTAGCAGATTCTGTCTTCTGCCTAATAAAGGTATATGCTCAGCTATCGGTGTGGAGAGATTAAACATGTTCTACACTCTAAAGCTTGGGTGCTCAATACGTTGATCGCGATCTACCAGTAGATCGCAAAGGTAGTATTGGTAGATCGCAGGACATTAAAAAAATAGATGTCAGCCTATCATCCAGCCCATCACTTGATTGATATACAGGGCAGCCAGTCAGATGACAACTGAATTTTTTCGACAGTTAGGTCACCACGCATGCGCAAACAACGGCGCTAAGTGCAGCAAAACTAACAAGCTAATCAGCGAGTTACCTCCAATTTTAAGCCTCGTGCTTTTTTGATCTACCCGGTAGATCATTTTGACTTGGTCACTTTATAAGTTGCTCGCATTCTGAAAAAGTGTGAGCACCCCTGCTCTAAAGGATGAACTTTCCACTTACCAGCAGGAAAATATCATAGTGGGTGGAGACTTTAATTGCACTCTTGATGAGACTGTTGACAGAATAGGTAGGGCGCCCTATACAGCATCTTCTCAGACCCTCCGAACCACCATATCCTCTCATGACCTGCTTGATGCTTATCAGATAAAAAAGCCACAAACCAGACAGTACACCTGGGTCAGGTTCTGCAGCTGTCAGGTGTGGGCGGCCAGACTTGGCAGATTTTACATTTCCAAGCCCCTCCTACCCTGATTAGTCAAATGCAATTTAACTCAGTTGGCTTTTTGGATCGTCACTTAGTTGCATTTGAGCTTGTCACAACTCCTGGCCAACTGGTCGAACTGGATTGGCATTTTACCAATAAGCCTATACATGACAGGGGTTCTGCCAAAATTTCACTGTTTTCTAGCAGGAATGGAGAAAACAAAAAAATACACTTTCAGTCTTCGAGTTTATGTTGGGAAGTCAGCAAGGCCCAGATTCAGGTGTTCTGTCAGCGGTACATGTCTCACTCCTTGGCCGAAACAAAAGAGTTTATCAAAAATCTTGAATCTGATACTTGGAAAATTGACGGAGGGCTGGGTGGACACACAGGCGCTACCGCTGAGACCTCGCTGAAGGGGAGGAGACTCGAACTTGGCACCCTCCTCCAGGAAAGGGTAAAGGGAGCTCTGATCAGGTCCCGGTTCCTCCATATTAAGGATAGGGATGCCCCAAGCTCCTTCTTTTTCAACCTGGGAAGATCTACTGCGCAGCAGAAGCTGATGTTGTGTTTGAGGTCAAATGGAGGCAGAGTCACTACTGACCCGAAATGAAGGCTCATGCACTCAGCTTCTACACAGATCTATTCGGGAGAGGATTTACTGAAGGACCTCCCCCAACTCAGCCCGGAGGAGAGAACTACTCTGGGCCACGAACTGACCATGGAAGAGCTATGCACAGCTGTAAACTAGATGCTTTGAGGTTGCACACCAGGACTTGCTGGGCTCCCTGTGGACTTTTTTGAAACATTTTTGGCGTGGTATTGGCCATGACTTTCATGCAGTGCTGATGGAGTGCAGTCAGACCGGCTCCCTGCCAAGCTCGTGATGAAGGGCAGTTCTTGCCATGCTTCCAAAGACAGGAGACCTGGCCCTGTTGAAGAACTGGAGGCCAGTGTCCCTCCTTTGTGTGATTACAAAATCCTGTCCAGGGTGCTTTCCAATAGACTGAAGGGTTATCTAGGTAATATAGTACATGCTGATCAAACCTATTGTGTCATAGACAGGAATATAATGGACAACATATTTCTAATGAAGGACGTGCTTGATGTATGAGACAGTTACAATTTGAAGGCTGGCGTACCTGCGTTAGATCAAGACAAAGCTTTTGATTGGGTGGGCCACTCATATTTGTTTTCGGCACTCACAGCTTTTGGTTTTGGCAACAACTTTATATCCTGGTTGCGCCTACTTTACCATGATGCACAATACCTGGTTAAAAAGGGCACAGGTCTGAGTCAGCTGATTGCCTTTCAATGGGGAGTAAAACAAGGCTGTCCCATCTCCAGGCAGTTCTATGCTTTAGCCATCGAGCCTTTGACCTCTCAGCTCAGGAACCAGCCACATGGCTTCCCCTTACCAGGCCCAAGAGGGCAGGAGCACTACTTTAGTCTGTGTGCTTACGCTGACGACATTCATGCGTTCATTTCCAACAAAGAGGATCCTTTCTGAGTGTGGACCCAGCTGGCTGGTCACTGCGAAGCTGCTCTTGAAAAAGGTTGGATGGTTAGGGTTGGACAGACAGCTCTTTTTGATGCAGCCGGAGGTTCTCACCAGACTGGATTCACATTGTTCTATGGCTCAGTCCTCCAAGCTTGGCAGATTCTGGCGTTTGGGCGGGTGGAGAATGAACCCCCTGGCTGGTGGCTGATGGAACAACAATTCAACAATATCCTTAGGTCCCAGTCCTTGCGTTCCACAGGCCTGGGTCTCATCCTCAGCAGGGCAGGTCTTACAAAGCTGGATCACCTCTTGCAGCTAACTCCCTCTTCTCGGATGCAATGAGAGCATCTAGGCTCACCACCTCTGTTAAGCTAATCACCAGGGTCCCTCAAGAAATCTGTGACACCCTCTCCCCCTACCTGAAGTGCTTCGTATTAGATAGCTCCCGCCACGAGCTATGGAACGAGAACATCAACTACAGATTCCACTCGCTGACCATCCTGCCATGGTTGGGGAGTGGGAGGACAAAGACGGCCTGCTACTGACCTTCAGAAGCCCAAGCTTGAAGGCGCTTCAAGCTGCAGACAAAAAAGACCTCTAAGCAACTTGAGTCAAGGTGCTTAACTTACACCCCCTATCACAAGTGAAAGAATCAAAGCTGCAAATTTTCTTTGAACTGAACAACTCTCCTAAGAGGAGCTGGGGAGCCCTGTACAAGCTACCACTGGAAAAGCGGCCGGGTGACCTCCAATGGAAGATTGTGCACGGCACCATAGCCATAAACACATACAGGGCACATTTTGAGCCTGTGGTGACAAGACACTGATTGTTTTGTTCACGCCTCAAACATTGCCTCATTTGTTTATTGAATGCCCCAGGTTGCCAGTGTTTAGATTCTTGCAGGGTTTATTTCTAAGTTTGAGGGTTACCGTTACTTTTGATTTATTTATTTTTGGTCCACATCATTTGAAGAACAACAAGAGGGTATCAGTTGTGCTAAATGTTTTGTCGGGCTCTGCCAAATTAGCCAATTGACTGACCCAGAAAAAGATGGCCCGTGATCATGGGAACGAGAGACCAGTGACGGTCTTAAAGGCACTGATTAAGACTCGTCTAAAAGTGGAATTTGATTTATTTTCTTTAAGCAGCAAATTGGGGGACTTTCATTCTACATGGGCAATAGGAGGCGCTTTGTGTTCTGTAAACAACCATGGCAAGTTGATGCTCTTATTCTCAGTTGATCCCCTGCCACTGAGCTGTAGTGAGTATCTTTACGTGTTCTTGTCAAATGTATTCCTGTCAAATCCTAGCATTTGAATAAAGGAACATTTTTAAACTAACACTCTTTTCTTTTTCTTTTTCTTTCTCCTCTTCTTCTTGTTTTCCATCCAACCACTTCCTTCAGTGGTTGCCACAGCAAATCATCTACTGTGCTTCCATCAATCCCAGCCTCTACATCCCCTTCTCTCACACCGAATAACTTTAGATCCTCTTTCTCTTATAAATAAATCTCCCCTACAGTCGTCTTCTAGACCTCCTGCCTGGCAGATCCAACCTCACTATCCTTCTTCTTTTCCTTTCGGCTTTTCCCTTCAGGGGTCGCCACAGCAAATCATCCTTCTCCATCTAACCCTATTCTGTGAATCCTCATCTCTCATGCCAACTACCTTCATATCCTCTCTCACTACATCCATAAATCTTTTCTTTGGTCTTCCTCTAAACCTCCTGCCTGGCATCTCCAATTCCAGCATCCGTCTACCAATATAGTCCCTATCCCTCCTCTGTACATGACCGAACCATCTCAGTCATGCTTCTCTGACCTTCTCTCCAAAACATCTAGCATGCGCTGTCCCCCTGATGGACTCATTCCTGATCCTATCCATCCTCGTCATTCCCAAAGAGAACCTCAACATCTTCATCTCTGCTACCTCCAGCTCTGCCTCCTGTCTTTTGTTCAGTGCCACTGTCTCCAAACCGTACAGCATCGCTGGTCTCACTACTGTTTTGTACACCTTTCCTTCCATTCTGGCTGATATTCTACTATCACAAAGAACCCCTGAAACTTTTCTCCATCCATTCCAATCTGCTTGAACCTGTTTCTTTACCTCTTTTCCACACTCTCCATTGCTCTGGACTGTTAGCCCCGAGTACCCGAAATCCTCCAACTTCTTCTTCATCTCATTCACACACATATGTTTTTTCTTGCTGTGACTAACCTTCATTTTTCTCCTTTCTAGAGCAACCTCCACCTCTCAAGATTTTCCTCAACCTGTTCCCTGCTCTCACTACAGATCACAATGTCATCTGCAAACATCATGGAGATTCCTGTCTAACCTCATCTGTCAGCCTGTCCATCACCACTGCAAACAAGAATGGGCTCAGAGCTGATCCCTGATGAAGTCCCACCTCCACCTTGAACTTCTCTGTTACACCTGCAGAACACTTCACCACTGTCTCACAGCGGGCATACATGTCCTGGACCAGTCTAACATACTTCTCTGCTACTCCAGACTTCCTCATACATTACCAGAGTTCTTCTCTCGGCACCCTGTCGTATGCTTTTTCTAGGTATACAAAAGCGCAATGCAGCTCTGTCTGACCTTCTCTGTACTTCTCTATTAGCATTCTCAAAGCGAATACTGCATCTGTGGTGCTCTTTCTAGGCATGAAGTCATGCTACTACTCACAAATACTGACTTCTGCTCTCAGTCTAGTTTCCACAACTCTTTCCCATAACTTCATTGTATGGCTCAGCAACTTTATCCCTCAATAGCTACCGCAATTGTGCACATCCCCCTTATTCTTAAAATTGGGCACATCACACTTCTTCTCCACTCCTCAGGCATCTTCTCTGTCTCTAAGATCCTGTTGAATAATCTAGCCAGAAACTCTACCAGTGCCTCTCCTAGACACTTCCATACCTCCACAGGGATATTATCTGGACCAACTGCCTTTCCATTCTTCATCCTCTTCAATGCCCTCCTCACTTCAGTTTTACTAATCTCTGCTACTTTGTGGTCTACAATAGTCACCTCTTCTACCCTTCCCTCTCTTTCATTTTCCTCATTCATCAGCTCCTCAAAGTACTCTTTCCATCTTCCCATCACTCTTCTGACACCTCTCAATACATTTCCCTTTCTATCCTTGATCCCAACCCTGCTGCACTTCCTTCCTATCTCTATCTCTCTATTCCACCTTACAAGCCCCGTGGTCCCAGTGGCTTGGCACCGCCGGATTTTCGACTTGATACATTTGCTCTTGCACCCGGGGTCTGAGATTCAGTTATACTGGTGTGTGAGAAGTTTGTCTGACAGGGCATTCATAGGGATGTCAAGGAGTGGGCTTGTGCGGCGTGCCACTGGGCTAAGGTTCACAGGCACGTTCAGGCAACCCTAGAGCCGTTTCCGATCCCGGCTAGGCGTTTCGACCATGTCCATGTCGACCTGTTGGGCCTCCTGCCTCCTTTGCAAGATTTTACGCTCCTGCTCACCATGGTCGAGAGGACTCCTCGGTGGGCGAAGTTGGTCCCGCTGTCCTCCACTTTGGCCACGGATGTGTTTCGGGCTTTCCTTTCTTCTTGGGTTGCCCTTTTCCGCACACCGTCCGACATTACCTCGGACAGAGGCCCCCAGTTCGTATCGGCGCTCTGGTCGGCAGTAGCCGATCGGTTTAAGCCGGCACACTTTGTAGCTGGTGAAGCTGTTTCCCCCTTCCAGGTTCCTCTCCGTGGTCAACCCCCATCCAGGACTCCAGCAGCACCTCCGCAAGGCCAGTGTCTAGCAGCCCCTGACGTCCAGACAGAGGGACGCTGCAGCCATTTCGGAAGATTGCTCAGACCTCCGTGAGGGACTAGTCGTTGCCTGGAATCCCTTCTGGGTGTTCGGGGGGTGGCTGTGTGGCGGACACTAAAGGGTGTGACCTCTCACCCAGGGACAGAGGGCTTGGGGGGCGTGGTTTTGGAGTATATATATACTTGCGTTCCCCAAAGTTCTAGAGTTTAATTGTTCTGTTGGTGTGTTAAGAATAAAGTTGAAAAATCCTCCGCAAAGCCTCTGTCATATCCTCAGTAACACACCACAATGGAGTTATTTCATTCCATCCATTAGCCATTTCTTGCTAATTTGATTATCAACACATATAAAAGTATAGTATGCCTGACACATTATAACATTAAAGGGGATGTTTTTAGACACTGTAAATCTCAGACAATGACTCTTCATGTCAGTAAATAAGATAACCCAAAAAAGGTCTCCATGTTATTAGGTGTATCCCGAGTATATCACAGCAAATGACAGCAAAATAAATAAATAGATAAATGCATTTTTCATGTTCTTTGTTACGGTTTTCATGTTTTTCTTTATATTTGTGACACACATGCATAGACTTTGAAAATACCGTGGTGTCTTCCTCGAGTAAAGAGAGAAAAATCCATGATACTCTTGTTTGTGGGTTTGTAGATATCGACTCTCACCCCAGAATCCCATATGAGAAAAAGAACAAGGAATTGAGCTTGTTGTTTCACTCTGGCACTTCTCTCCTACCTTTCACCCAATTTCTTATTCTACCTACCTTGTGATTTATCATCTCCTCCCTGCCTCCTTTTTTGTGATTTTCTCACAGTCAGTGCAATATCCAAGTCACCCCTCCATTCCCGTCCATAAACCTTCCTTTAGCTATAAATTAATGAGCAATGTCTTCATCAGATATGACATTTGAAAACTGAGAAAGCTCCCACAAAGTAGAAGTGGAGTATCCTGA
>CAAKHD010006992.1:6863-51863 GCA_901007705.1 Fistularia tabacaria | reverse complement strand
GTGAAAACCTTGTTCATGTTCAAGTAAAGAGAGAGAGGAGAACTGTAAATTGTTACTGTAAGTTGCTATTATTACAGAAGGGTCCAAGTAGAATGTTGCTTTACTTGTTCAGGTTCAGAAACTAACTGCTGTCAGCATTTTGCAAACTACCTCTATTAATCAGTTTGCACAAATAGTTTCGGGAGGTATTTATATGTAATACAGTCATAATAGTGCTAATTGGGAGTCAGTAACTTCATTGATCTTCTATAAAGAAAATTGAATGCAAACAATGAAAAAGCAACTACTTGTAACAAATTGAAACCACTCACTCAAACAGTGCATGCTGGCAGCTGCTGAGGTGAGGCTGTAGAGGTGTATATTTAAACATCAGGACTGTCAAACCATTTATGTTTTGACTTACTATCATGAATGAACCAATGAGACTGAAAGCAGAAGGATGTTAAATCTGGGGAGAAAGGATCTGCAGCAATAAACGCAATAGGGTTAGAAGGGGAATCTCTTTCCAATACAATGTGCAGCTCATTTGTTACGTCTGTGGGGGGGAATGGGAGAACAATGAACAAGTTCTAAGTGCATAAGTGCATAAGTTATAAGTGCAGCAAGTAGTGTGCCATTGAATGCACTATGTACAAGACATGTTGTATTCACCACTGACATGGTGAAATCATCAGTGCTTAGAGCAAGGGAACATAATTTTGAACATCACAAAAATTCTTCAAGTATTGTATGCATACCCATTAAATTGCATTTGATAAACATTTTCAAGCTGTGAACAATATCAAATAAATATATGTAAATACATACACAAGATGTGAGCCCAAGTCATCCAATCGAAGCATTGTGTCTTACAAACAATAAATTAACTCAAATGGTTAGCAACTTGATTTAGTTATGGGTTAAATAAGTAATTAATCCCAAGTATTTAATCCCATCTATTCCATTGAGGGAACTCATGAGGGATAAGATAGATAGACTTTGAAAGATTTACTGATATTAAGTTGATCCTGGCTCATCTTATGACATCATTTTGCCCTGATTATAATCTACCCTGTTGGTTTTACTGTAAATATGTACATTGCATTAATAACAGTTTAACTGTTGAAAAGGGTAAACAAAGATTTTGCTGTCACAATTGTTCTGATGATTTTGCCATTTCCCTGTATGCGATTTGGTTGTGTCAAAGCCCCTCCAGCTTAACCAGTGTACTTGCTTCCCATAATCAATCAGTGATCACCTGTAATTACTTAGTAGATCGCTCAGCACAAGACCTGATTTTTTAGATGTTTGATTCTAACAGGGGCCCATCCTGTGTTGAGTTTGCATGTTCTCCTTGTGTCTTTGTGGGTTCCCTCCGAGTTCTCTGGTTACCTCCCACAGTCTAAAAGAGTGCAGTGGAATCATTGGAAGCCCCAAATTGCCCAGACATGTGACTGAGAGATTGAATGGTTGTAGGTCCCCATATGTGGCCTTGTGATCGACAAGCAACCAGTGTCAACGGTGTGTGCACTCCCAAAACCTGAGTGGATAAGCACGATAGATAATGAATGAATGAATAAATTAAATTTGTCAAGGACAAATGGACTCCTTTTGTTCCCAAGTCTGGAATTCTATGTCTGACCTTTCCTCGCAAGTTCCTTGTTCCAGAGTTCCACGCCTCAGTTTTCCTTGTTCCCAAGTCCAGAAACATACGCCTTGTCTTTCCTCGCAATTTCCTGAGACTCCCTTGGCTCCACCAAAAACCCGGACCTGGCAAAACCCTCCATTCACCTCTTTGTCAAAAAAAAACCCTCCTGTGTTCTTGCATTTGGGTCAGGAACTTGCTCTAAAAACCATGACAGAGTTATCATAGGGGCACAAAGAGGAGTTTAATCAGGGGCATAAGGATATACAAAATTCTTGAAGGAATTTAATATGCGGTGAAGGCCTGATGTCAGGATAAGATCAGGGTTTTGCTGTTGCTGTGGTGGACTTGAATGCTTTGGCCTATCCTGACTGAGGAGGAGAAAAGGCAGTTTATTGTCCAGTAATATGTGAATGACAAAGAACATTTTTATACACTTTTCAAATTTCACTCTAAATGTGAACACCGTTATAACCAGACACACTTTGCTAAACAAACTGAGAATGGTCATCAGCCGAGAATGACTGTCACAACAAAAATGGATCTGCTGGACACACATTTACATGAGTATCACCCAATAATTTGTGTACCAAGAATATTGATATAGGGGAAAAACAAGAGAGCTGGTCAGTCCCATTCAAAAGCCTCAAGAAAGGTATTACTATCCAGCATTTTATATTAAAAAATATGCAATGTGATAAAACTTTTTTGGGCAAGTATTTTTACAAGTATCAAACAAATCCGAATATCAACTATGTATTTGTGTAATATTAAGTGCTTGTATGTCAGATATTTTACAAAGACTGAAAATACTGATAATGGCAGAGAGCTTAGCAGAGTGAAAAGCCATTTCTATTATGAAATTTTTTAAGTCATCACGAGCAGTTCAGCACCAAAACGAATGCTTGTACTAGAAGTGTCCAGATTAAGCACATTAGTATATTAATTTGGCAATTATCAACAGCTTACTAGTCATACGAGCAGGTTGTTAAAGGTCTCAAACGTTTCCAAGGCAACAAGGGGAATCAAGGAAATTATCATGAATTACGGCATGCAGCAATTCTATTATAGATATGTGAGTTCCTCAATTCCTGTGTGGCAGCTGTTCCTCTACTGATTAGGGGCCATCTGGTCTCAGCTGTAACACAGACCAGTGGAAAAAGTTACTCGTGGCTCATCTCCTTAGGCTGAATATACAAGATAAAGGTTAGTAACAGGAAATATAACTATTTTAACTGGTTTGGAGCCCAAGACAACCATAGGATAGTGTAACTTCAAGGTCTCATTAATCTAGGCAAATGTAATATAGCATATTATGATATCAGTACTACAATCAAGTGTTCAAAATAGCAGCAGTAATGCATTCTGAGGGACAGGGGAATATTCAATCACTGTGCATTTTAATGAAGTGTTCTGCAATTAATTCCACAATGAGTATTAGGCTGCATAATCGTCTTACCCCTCGGCAATTTAATAAACAAATATCTGCCAAACCAGTGACTTGAAGAATAACTAATTTCCTATCATAGCTGTAGTGTGTTAAAGCTTAGCATAGACTGAGGAGTGAACAAGCCCCTGGTCTCTTAAAGTTAAGTTGATATGAATTAAGTTTTGTTCATTTATTCCACAAATTCAAATCATAAGCAACAATGACAACTAAAATGAATGGCAACAAGGATGGACTTGGAAATGTATATTTTTAAACATTTTTTGAATAACTCTTTCATTCTTTCATTCAGATTTTCATACAGACAGGTGAGATGTCAGATGTCATCTCACCTGACAGATGTCATTCAAACAGGCATTCAGATTTCTTGTCTTTTTGCCTGCTTGTAAGAGCCACATTGAGTTTGCTTTCTTCCCTAGGGTGGAAGGTGGAGGGACTGTAAGCGTTTGTCAAAAAATTCCCTGTAAAGTTTTACAAGTATACTACTTACTTATAGATGATGTTTGTAGTGGATTAACATAAGACTACAGTTGGGAGGAATGAACTGGAAGGGTTTTGGCAGTGTCAAGCTCTCTATTTCCCTACAAAAAAACCCAGCTGAATCTTTTGGCTTTGGTTCTAAACATTGTACTTGCTGGTTCTCAACAAACATTTCAGACCAAGCGCTTTCCAGCCTGATTTGGAAACCAAACCAGAGTATCTACAGTGGTGATGCACTGCAACTCCAGGGAAATGTAAATTGATTTACAGAGAAATCTGTTGTGAGAGACCTATTGTACTTCCATAGAATGACCTAATAGTTTGTTTGGAAGAAAAATATGTTTGTATCGTCCACAATCACTGCGAGTCATCCTTGAAAAGGACTTGTGAGGTTTTCAGCAGTAATTAGCATCTGTCAGTGTTAAATTACTTCTGCGTGATAATCACACTTGGCACTGCTCATGGTTTTGGCAAATTGTTGCAAAAACTTTGAAATACCTTGGCCAGAAACGCACTGTGGATTACATCATCTCCACTTTTCCAACAATGTCCTTCTAAATAACAGAGAATTTGAAACAGCATTGCGGCTGGTCACGCCATAAATAAAGAATTTCCTTTCTGCTTCTCCACATTATGATAAGAAATGTTGGTCTTGGCATTATAAGATGCAAAACATCCTTTGAGTTGTGAATCGAGATTCAAAATGCAGTGATGCAAAGCCTGGTACTCCCGGGTGTGTGCGTGTATGAGGAGGCAAATTTGTGTTGCCTATACAAAAAAACTGCAAGCTTGGCTATTTGATTATAGACAGGAACAGAATATAGCATTAGGGTTTTTGAATAAATTGGCAGCTGTTCCCCATTGATATGTTGTTCTACTTAAGGTTAAACATTTTTCAACTTTTGAAAGCTGTTCAGTCCGAAATGGACCATGAGACTGGCCAGTGAAAGGATGAGGATAGATAACTGCATCAAGCCATGATTCTGAAAATAAAAAAGGAATATTGGCTCACTAATGGATTTTTCGCATAGATATTGTAGATTCTTCCCATGTAACAGATAATCTGCAAAATACCTTGTCCTTAATGTCCTTGCAAAGTTTGTCATACAGTGTTGGGTAATCGCTCGTTTCATTTGAAAGAGAGTAATTATTACGCTATCCATGAGCTTGAGGCTTTATGTTGGTTGGGACCATAGTATCTCAGAGTGGTATCTACACAGAGACAAAAATATTCTAAACATGTATATGTGTGTGTGGGACGGCTTTGGAAAGAAATGTATGGATATCATGTTGTCATAATGACTGTTATCATTATAATGTAAAGTTGAAAAAAAAATGGGTGCTGAGGGGTGTGCTTTCAAATTGGTGGGTGGTTATAAGATACGATTTCTCAGACAATCTTCTGGCTGTTATGAACTGGATAGCTATGAAATAGACAACGGCTGAGTGTAAGAGACTCTCCTGCTGTCGCCACATTATAATTGTAATTTAGTGATCAAAATGCAAGTTAAACTAGGTTAAATTCAACTGGATCTGAAATATATGCTTTTGGACTGTTTTGAACAGGATTTAAAATGCTTTGCTCTATCTTATTTTCAAGGACTAATGTGATATCAAAATTTATTCAAGCACAAATAATGAATGATCAAGGTTGAATTTAGAAGATGGCAGTAACAGCTTAAAATGAGAAAGAAGGACCAGTAGACTTGAGAGACAGACTCTGACAGTAAGAAAAAGGGCAAACTGGACAGACGGACGGACACAACAGTGCAACTCTTTGGATGCCAACCACAGTAAAACCTCACCAAAGACGAAGAAAGAAAATCAAATTTCAAGATCAAATTTCTCCTTTTTTTGATCTTCAAGGAATCTCTCAGGGCTAGTTGAAGGGGAATATATTTTTCAATATTCCAATGGGCGGGAAGAACTCTCTTTGAACATAGGACTCTTGCCTTATAGGACCATTTCATTTAAGACTCAAAGTTATGTTAAACCCTCTCCTTTACTTTTTTACATTTTATAAGGTTACCAAGGAACAATGGTTGGGAAAAAAATCCCTGCATTAGGAATTCTTTCTTAGTTTTTGTCAGTTTGCCATCTACACCTCATCATTAAGAGTCCATGTCTCATGTGCTTCCTCTCACCTCATGAATCCCATGGAAAACAGTTTGGGCTGAAGCTAAACAAGTCCTGAATGATTGTGCTCAGGCCGCACAATCCCTTTGATTAGAGACAAGAGAGAAGTCTCTGCAATGGGATACTGCACAAATAGGAACCGGGAAATGCTTATACTCCCTCACAAATTAGTCCTTGCTATTTGCCATGTCTAACCTAACCATTTGAAACAAGAACATCACTGACATATCCTCTAAAAATAATTGGTCTCCACACGCCAAACCTGCCAGCTTGCATCGAAAGTCCCACCATTCGCAAAGCACAGACTGCATGGCCCCTGTCACCTCTTCAACCCAAGCTGCACCCTCCTCCTACTGCTTGCAGATACAGAAAAGAAAAGGTAAAACAAAAAACAAAACAGAATTTGAATAAAAAACAGAGCGGGTGTTATTTAAGATTGTGCCACTCACTTGCTTTTACAAATTGGTGTAAGAACAAATTTCCTTCGAGGTCTTAACAAAATCATTTTTACGTTTGAAACTATGCCAGCATAACTGATTGTACTAGGTTTGTTATAGTCAATTGGAGTCACTTAAAAATATTGTATTTTTCAGGCATTAATTGGGTAAAATGTTGGAGAGTCTTACTGTCTTGCATTGTGCCAAGAATGTTTGAATAATCTTTGAAAAGTCCCGAAACTGAAAATAGAAATGTGACAAAAGAAAAAAAGAGTGATACAAAACTTATTGCAAACTTTTCAGTGACTACACGAATGAACATACTGACCATGATAGGGTCTGTGGCTCTTTTGAATTATAACTTACTTCAATAATCCTAACCTCACATTTGTCTCTGGATGCACTCAGTCATAGAGTTCATGGTTATACCTTGTCAAATCTTATTGCAGCAACTGGAGACCAAGAGAAGAAATCAGGCCCAGTTGCAGCCATAAGATTAACGTGCGTTGCACATATGTGCACATGAAAGTGAGAGCTTACCTCATTTGTTTAATTTCACTTGATAATGTAATCTATGTACAAAACTGCATTGTGTCTTGTGAGAATAACCAAAAGAGCCTTGACTCCGAAATCCCTATCTAATTAATTAATGTTAATTAGCCAGTCAAACTGGGCAAGTGATTGCATTATCAACACATCCATTATCAACTGCCCTCTCAATGGGTAGATCTGTTCAGTTTCATTCCAGTGTATAAATCACACAGTGATATCTTGAGAAGAGCAGCCGATCAAATACCTTAAGCAGATAAGCACTTCAAATACACTCAGTGAACTTGGTGAAGAGTGCAGGCTTTGAGATCGCAGCCAAGGACACCCAAGCACACGAAGTTAACACAAATATGCTGGAGGAACCAATTTTTTCAACACGCATTAAAAATTTTCTTTAAAGTGCCTTGGCACAGATGCAACTCTGCTACCTCAGCAGCAGGAGGAGATTTTGGCTAGTATTCAGAGAATTCAGAGACCAGATAGCAGTTACACCATCATTCTAAGGAATTCTACTTCAGGTTTACAGCGCTCTGATATGTTATTCATGGAAGTAACACCATTCTGTGGACTATAATTGAATCGTTTACAAAGGTTTTTCTGATAACAAATGTGAAAAGAGTTAAAAAGTAATTTATTCTTGAAGTTCTACAAGATGAGTTTTCAAATAAGGAATATAAATTGTTGTCATACTAATGTTAATGTTGATATCTTGTCCTTCAAGGCGCTGAGTGACTGAAATGTGGGATGACAAAATTTGAATGATCTTTGTATTCGTCCGTAATCACTGTGGTTTAAGTTTTAAGGTTAAAACTCAAGTCATATGTACAACACGGCAACTATAAAAACATTTACCATTTAGGAATAGATCATTTACCAGTTTGTACAAATGAACAGACATAAGCATATGATATTCATATGTATATCATAAATTTATGAATGTAAGATGAGCCAATGGAGTTGTGGGATATTGGATATATTTTCACAGTATTAACATGATGAAATGTTTGTCATTTTTGGCATCCCTCTGATGGAAAAATTTCTAAAGCTTTCACCTTAATGTTATGTGACCAGAGACAATTTCAGAACAATGATTTGTGTAAGAAACCTAAACAATGCAAAAACAAAAAATGCATGTGAAAGTGTGATCGGCAGAAATGAGAGGGTGAAAAAAAATCCTCACTGTTCAGTTACATGAGATGAGTGGGTTATAAAAAGGTCCTTCCTTATATCTGATCTGGTCTAAAGCTGGTTGGCTGGTTGTATTGCATATTGCTTCTTTTTGCTCAGTTATTGTTGTCAGTACAAGGTGTATGTGCAAACTACTTGGCCAATAAAGCTTACTTTGATTCTGAGCATAAAAATTATACAGAAACTTCGTGGAAAATGGATGACAAATAGATTCAACAAAACAGATGTTAAATACACTTTTTATAAGTACTTTGGCTGATTGAAAAGCAAAAAAATAGCATGATTTATGCATAGATATATGGTATGTATAGAGCTACAGGCTACTTAGTGTTGTTATGCGTGAAAACATTGGATTAATGGAATAACGCAATGTGGCCTCCCGCCTACAAACACAACATAAATATTTACATTTCCACTTCAACAGAGCAGTGAGAACCAAAACTACAACAATTTGTAGGAGAAAATTTTTGGGCATGTACTCAAGTCAAGGCGAACCATAAGGTCACTTTATTCTATCCCTCAGGCTGTGGAATAATATTTTTTATGTTTTTTTTTTGTTATATATTTCAGGATTTTTTAGTAATAATACAAATGGACACCATTTTTTGTGCAACGCTTTGAGTTGTTTTCTTTCCAATGAAAATGATTTAATTGCAATTTAATTCAGTCTCCCTGTTGGATTTCTGACATTGTGATGCTGATATTCGAAATAAGATAAGATAAGATAAGATAAGATAAGATAAGATAAGATAAGATAAGATAAGATAAGATAAGATAAGATAAGATAAGATAACATAACATAACATAACATAACATAACATAACATAACATAACATAACATAACATAACATAACATAACATAACATAATACTTTATTGATCCCCATAGGGTAAATTCAGGTGTTGCAGCACCAACATTAGAGAAAAAGAAAAAAGGAAAAAAAAACAGGACAGATACATACACACATGCATCCGCGCAAACACATATGCACATATGTCACCATACATTCCCACACACACGTTTATATACATATACACACATATACCCATACATACCTACATTTAAAATATATAAAAACATATACACAATATACAAAATATACACATACACATATATACATGCACTTTTACGCATAGATAGCACACACAAGCAAGAATATATAGATTAAATGAACCGAAGTGACCCGTGGTAGTTATGGGCACCGCACGTGTGAGTGGGTGATGGAGTGATGGGGTGGTGATAGCACAGATGCCCCCCAGGCAGTCAGGGTTGTGTCCCGTCCAGACTGCTGTTATACAGTCTGATGGCCGTGGGAGCGTCTGAAGCGTTCAGTTCTGCACCGGGGTGGGATGAGCCGCTGGCTGAACAAGCTGCTCATATGCCACAGCTCGTGGTGCAGGGGGTGGGAAGGATTGTCCAGGATAGCTCCCAGTTTGTCCTTCACCCTTCGCACAGCCACCAACTCAAGATGGTCGAGGCTGAGTCCCACCACAGAGCGAGCTTTCCTCACAAGCTTGTTGAGCCTGTTGTCCTCACCAGTCCTGGCACCGCCCCACCAGCACACGATAGCAAAGAAGACCATAAACTACCATAGCAAAGCTACCATAGACTGGTAGAAGGTCTTAAGGAGCACGCTGCAGACACTAAACAACCTCAGTCTCCTCAGGAATAACATCCTGCTCTGAGTATTCCTGTATAGGGCATCTGTGTCGTGTGTCCAGTCCAGTTTATTGTTAATATGGACCCCAAGGTACTTGTAGGAGTCTTATAGGATAAATTCAATGGCTCAGGGCAACAACAAACAGCTCGTAGTTTTGTCCGAGGCCAAGCTTATCAAAAAATTCACCTGCCTCCAAACTTTTTTTATGCAACTATTGTCAGCACATATCTATTGCAGCAGTCTTGGTATTGTCAAACATTTGGCATAGTCATTTGAAAAAATGTGTCTTTAATGGCTAAAAGCTTAATCATGAATTTAAAAATTAATGATCATTAAGGTAAAGCTTCACTGAGGTTACTGCTTTTCTTCACTTTTTATGAATAAAGCTTTTGCATGTTTTTGAAACTGACTGTCAATAAAACATTTGCACATTTAATAATGGGAGTCAATATTCTGCAAATTCTGCAGAAAGATGGCAGAGTGCAGTAAGTGCAGTATATTTGACTTTATTAATCCATCTTGAGCTGGCAGGGCGGGTGGGGTGAGACAGATTTTTTGCTTTAAGAAAGGAATTTCAAAACTGCAGCCACAAAAATGCATGAAATGATAAAAGCTCTGAAAGAGATTACATCTACTTTCTGTTTCATCCAGAGTTCTATTTTCCCTGAATCCATTTTTTGGCTTTATGCATGTCTTTTCTTTGTATGTAGGCAATATATATAACTCCATCTGTTTAGTTAGGTAAATAATGCTGTTCATAATGGAGGAATAAAAAAGGCTGTGGCCATGAGTGAACGTGATTACAAAAACGCAGGAGCTTACCCTCAACTGAACCGTCCTTTTCAACCTGCTGCATGAGTGCTATGTTTTTGGACAAACTCCATTCACTGTTATTAATTCTAATTAAAACTGCAATTTAAGACCATCACCTATGAGCACATTAGCAAACATAAAAAGTTATCTGACTTCAAGAAAAAGAATTTAGCATTGGTGCAGATTATTTTCTGTCAATGTGATATATTTTATTCTTGGATTAGTATTGCTCCCCGTTTTCCCTAGTTTCTTTTTTTACTCTTTCTCCAATGTTTTTCAAGAACACTTTTCCATCGTGAGACTAACAGAATCTGAGTGATTCTTAACCAGATTTAAGGTTAAGAAGTACAACCCACAAAGTCATCAGGGCTGAAAATGAAAATGGCCCCACATTGGTTCATTTGCTATTTTAATTGTTTTTATTGTGAACTGTCAAACCCTTTTCTGTCTGATGTCGAGCTTCTTTTCCTGTCTTAGTTATTCAGTGTGTTAAGCCAGGAGAGGAGCAGACTTGTATTAACTCAAAGTTGCCATCTTCTAATTCAGCTGGATGGCAAACACCAACACTGCTAACAAAATAAATCCCTCCTCATCTCACTCAAAGGCAATTTGCATGGTCTCTTTAAAAACACCATCTATGAAGAACAAAGAGGCTGGTGTTTAAGAAGAGTTAGTTTACATGTGTGTGCATGTGAACACACACAGACACACACAGGCCCAAACACACATGCACACACACACACACACACACACACAAATCCCTGGTATTCACAAGCGTGACTCCCCATATTCATCCAAGGTCATTAAGAGATATCACAAGACCAAGTTCTTTTCCCCTGCCATGCTTCTAATCACTCCCCTCATCTTCAAGTCTGCATTTGTCAGCTCTTTTTCGCTGTTGAGCCTAAGAGATGGGTCCAAATAAGATTCATCTCATCGCATGATTTTCTCACGGAAAAAAAATCATGAAATACTTTTATTTGTCTTGTGTTTGTTCTGTGGCTTTCCCATATTTTTTCTGCATTCCATTAGAGACGTCCATGACAATATGCATTTGCCACATGAAATGTTTGCTAGCAGAAGTCTTCTAGCTGATTAAAAGAATCCTTTTCTAAAAGGCAGCTCAGACCAGAATGTATAAGAAGACGACAGAGCAACACTGTGCTGATTGTTGTGCACGAATATTACTGTATGGTCATCTTACAACCAAAACATTTTGTTTTCTCTTTGATGCTCTTTGCTTGTGGAAACATCTCAGATTAATCTAATGCACATAGGTACACTGAGACAAAAAAAGCATGATGATACAATGACCCTGCTATAAAACTTCACTTTATAAATTAGCACTATTGTTGATATTAAATCTTATTAAGGGTCCGTTTTGTGATACTTTTAAGCCATAATGAGGCATACCAAGGTTATTACTATTATATGTTTGATGACTCTTGCAGTGTGATGTTCTTCTTATACTTGTCAACATTTATTCTGAAAGCATGAGCAATTCTCATAATTCTTTCTTCTCAGGCTTCTGGAACACACTGAGATTTGAAATGAATCCCTTCACAGCTGTTTTAGAGGCCCTGGTTCATAATTAAATACTGTATATCGTCAAAGAGGAAAAATAAGTTGAATATTACTCAGACTGTACATGATAATATATTGTGTAGATAATAAAAGTTAACTGAATCTTAAGTCTACAATAAGTATAACTGACTTGTCCAAGTTTCAATCTGACTGCAATCAGTATCAGTATTTTCATTTGTAGATTTTGATGACTGGGAATAAATTCACAGTTCACTGGCCATTTCATTTGATTTGGGGTGAAAAGAAATCGTGCTTGGCTTGATCTTTTAGTTATGATATTCATGGGCCTCTGTGACAGCATGCCCCATTCATCAGTGTTCAGTAATGTAGTGCTGACATAAGATCAGCGACCAAGGCATCCTTCCAAACAAATTCATCATAATTTAGAAAGCAAAGTTGGTCACAAACTACCGGTGACCCAAAAAAAAGAGCCTTCCTTGCAGGAATGCTTCTCCAGACCTCCTCAATCCTGTCAAAACACCTTCCAATGAAGAAGCAGAGCTCTGAAGGACTCTGAAGGGGAGTCTGCCTATTTCCTGGGCTGAGGTTGCTGAAGTAGTCAAAAAGCTCTTCAGTTATGGGGCCCCAAGGGTGGAAGAGGTCTGCCCTGGGTTCCTCAAGGCTCTGGATGCTGTAGGGCTGTCTTGGCTGATACGTCTCTGCGGTATTGTGTGGACGTGGACCAGTGGACATGTGTTTTGTGGATCTGGAGAAAGCATTCAACCGTGTCCCGCGGGCAATCCTGTGAGGGCTGCTCTGGAATTATGGGGTAGCGAAGCCCATTTTACGGGCTGTTCGGTCCCTTTATGACTGGTGTCTGAGCTTGGTCCGCAGTGTCGGTTGTTAGAGTTGGACTCCACCAGGGCTGCCCTTGTCACCGATTCTGTTCATACTTTTATGGACAGAATTTCTAGGCGCAGCCAGGGCATCGAGGGGATCTGGTTCGGTGGCCTCAACAGGTGGAGTGCCCACTATGGGTCTGAGAAGAGGTCCTGCCCCAAGTGGAGGAGTTTAAGTATCTTGTTCCCGAGTGAGGGAAAGACGGAGCAGGAGATCGACAGGCGGATCGG
The DNA here is from genome assembly GCA_901007705.1 of Fistularia tabacaria. Lineage (NCBI taxonomy): Eukaryota > Metazoa > Chordata > Actinopteri > Syngnathiformes > Fistulariidae > Fistularia > Fistularia tabacaria. The sequence continues at coordinate 38,875 of CAAKHD010006992.1, read as the reverse complement.
TGCAGTGTCTACAGTAATGCGGACTCTGTACCGGTCTGTTGTGGTGAAGAGGGAGCTGAGCTGTAAGGCGAAGCTCTCAATTTACCAGACAATCTACGTTCCTACCCTCACCTATGGTCACGAGCTGTGGGTAGTGACTGAAAGGACGAGACAGCGGATACAAGCAACCAAAATGAGTTTTCTCCGCAGGGTGGTTGGACTCTCCCTTGGAGATAAGGTGAGAAATTTGGCCATCCGGGAGGAACTTTAAACCACATATAAAGATTACACACACACCTAAAAGTGCGATTCTACACGTCATCTGACATATGATTAAACCCCAGAACTAAACCCAGTCTTTGTCATCTCATCTATAATATTGAGGCAGAGAAAATCGCCTGGCTCATCAAACACAACCCTTGCTGACAGCCATAAACAACAAGATGATCAGGGCGTAAAGGTTTTCAGAATTTTCTGACAGCCACCCTTGTGAGAATTGGCTCTGCTCTATCGCAGTAACCTCTATCTCCTCTCGTTTTTTTAGGGATGTAATCTACTTGTCAGGGGAAAACAGGACAAAGACAAGGAAAAAAACAGAGGAATGGTCTCAAATACCTGTCTCCACTTTGTGAGACTTCTCAGTTGATTAATGAAACAATTGACTGGATGATTAACACATGCACATCAAGGTACTTAAAAAAAGTCCAGGGAGACTTGGAATGGCAAGATATTGATTCCCTCTTTTCTATCTCTTCATCTCTTACCCACTAGCAATGACAAAGACATTGGACATAAAGCAGATTTTTAACTATCCAGCACATCCCCATAATCACTGAGATTACTTTGCATTGGATCGCACTGTAGTTACTTTACAAAGCTTGCTCCTTAAATAGAAAGCATCCCCTGTGTAATCAAACAAACCACGATTACCCAAACTGATGGTTAAATTATAGCACTGGGTGATGACAGATTAGGAAAAAATTAAGATTGCTCCCAATGTGTCATTCGTTTGCTTTTAGCAATGATAAATATAAGTAGAATGTAAAACTGTTGCATTGTTGGTCTTAAACTTAAATATCACACCATGTAATTCACAGCTTTCATAAATTGCAACTTATTTGTCTTCCAGATTTGTCTTTTGTGGCATTAAAAGTATTATGAAAATGAATTCCTAAGGCTCAATGATGTTTTTCACCTGTAACACCTGACAGGTCTGAGCAATTCAGAATAATTGCATTCACCCATATTTGACCAATATTTAAATAATAAATGGAATCAATGGAAACAAATCATTGATAAACTCTGAAAATATTATCAACTTTGACACCAGTTGTGAGATTACTCTATTGGATTCTAAATGTTGTTCCATAAGGTGCAAGCTGCTGTTGAGTTGAATTTTCAATTCAACATTATTCTAGCAGTGAACAGCTGAGTAAACAAAATACACATACTAAATTTCAATAACCTTTAATGAACACAATTGTAACAGCTTGGCTCTATATTGCTTTATCGAGATGCCTCGATCGACGATAGAGGAATACGATACCCTAACACTCACAGGGATACTAGAGCCAAGGTTTCCACAGTATTGCAGTATATTAATGATGCCCATTTCATCCTCACAAAGCTGGAACAGTTAAGATTATACTTTATTGATCCCCATGGGGGGAAATCCCTAGAAACAGTTACTGTTTTATAGAAAAGTAAATTACAGATAGAAACAAAGAACAAAAGGGAAAACTGCAGCTCAAGATGACTTATCCATCCAACTAAAAAAACAACACAAATTTACAACAGTTTGTCTGATGACAAAACTGTTATCTTGTCAACATCTCTTAAACAACCATATCTTACAGCAAATAAATCCTAAATTTGAATCAAACAGCGGTGACATGACAAAACACAGATTTAGTAATTTTGTGATGGACACAGGATGTAAAAAACTTGGAAAAGCTTTTTACATATTTAAGACAGGAAATGTGAGACCCCTTCATTAACTTGCCAGAAATCGAACTGCACCATTGCAGCAACATATTGGTGAGAAAAAATCACATCAAAACTTTAGTAGACTAGTACTAAACTATAGAGGAGTGTAAACATTTGAGTGAAGTGCCTAGGTTTTGACGTAACTACAACTCAAATTCTCAGGTGGCAGGCAGTGAGGAAGGCTGGACTACACCGTACTACAGACTGGACATGTAAGTAAACTGACATAGGCAAGGAGGATGAAATAGGCAAACAGATGTGAGAACAGGGAGCTGAGGGGACAAGAACACAAGGAACAGTGCCAGACTGACGAAGACTGATTACAAACGGGTAAAACTCACGAGAGCAGGGAAAGTGATCACACTATAAGGTGAGCTTAATATAGTCACCAACGTGGGCTATGAGCGACAAGAAAATAGAACCAAGTAAATCAGTAAACCACATAAGACTTGACAGGAAATTAATATATCAAAATATCATACCAATATCAAAAATCAGAAAACAAACTAGAATGTCCAAAATCAATATCATGACATTTTCAATACGCTTAGACCAAAAAACACCAAAATTAAGGTTTGCCAGCCATGACTGCTTTTGTAAAAAATGTGTAACATGGTTGGAGTATGTACACTGGTCTCAAATAATCACTCAAGCCAGCCATTCACTATAAGAGTTCCCTTGTGTTTAATAACAATAACCACTGCCCATTGGATGGGGTTATTAACCAGGGTTTTTTTGTCCCCGGTAAAAGGGATCTTTATTGCCTTTGTGTTGGTATCTGTGTGGTCAGCTCCGAACAAATACATATCATTTTCCACTAAGTCAGGTAATTTTTTATTCATTGAACATAAAAAACAGTTTTCCTCAAAGGCTGTTTAAGGGTTTAACAGTGAGAAGATTGTCATCATTTATCCTTACACACCAATCAACTGGTCAAAAAAGCCTTTCAACAAATGAAAAAAGGAGAAACATCAGGAAGAGCCCTAGAGGAGTGAGCTCTCTGATGTGCTTGGTTCATGCACTTGTGCAATTACACCTTACTCTCTGTCATGAAACACATACTGGAGGAATGAAAAATAAGACACAAAACAGCTGGTCAAAAATACCAAGTAATGCGGTACTAATAGTTTGTGTTGATTTGCTGTAGGTACCTATATGCCTTCAAAAGTCACATATAAAAGTTACAGAGGAGTAAAGTAAACATGTTCCTGCTAAATGGCATTAACTGAAACTTCTGAAAGCAGATTTTGCCTCTGGAAGATAACTTATAGTACAGGAAGTTTAACATATTGAGGCATTTTTGAAGATTATTTCTACAATATAAATGACACACTGAACTGTTGTTATACGGTGCCTTCAAGACACTTATGTCTTCATAACAGTTGGGCAAGGGGATCTGGTTCCTCTCCTCTCAGATAGGGACAGATAGAGCAAGAAAAGGGGTTGAGAGTGGTTGTCAGGGGAAAAAGGTGCTTATTGTCACCATTTACCTTTCCCTGGAGCAATGGTAGCATTATTATTTCACATGTAGAGATCAGAGGGGTCAAAAGTTCTTCTCTTAAAACAAAAAGCTCACTATGTCCCTCTGAAAGCTTACCCTTGAGGGAAACAGTGGAGAATAGACTCATTAATTGCAATTCTAGACCTGAGGTGCTGCGGGTGAACAGGCGCTTTGAAGGAGAAAGTCAATGGCAAACTTTCATTGTGAAAGTCAGTTGTGTTTCAAATTGGGATCATATTTCATTTTGCTTTCAATAAATGCATCTCAGAGCTGAAAATTAGGGATTTAGTTGCATAAATATGTGTGAGAGGTTTATCATTTCATGACAGTTTTGTGATAGGAGATGCATAAAATATACAACTTCAATTTTCAGTAGTCACAGTGGGTCACATCAGTTCTGTCTGTGATCCAGCAATTCGGCAATGATTTTTTATGATCAAATATACAACACAAAACTAACAGAAAATAATTGGTGAGCAAAAAAGATTATAAGGGGAATCATAATCTATATCTAATTGTGTTTCTAAATAAATTAAAGATCATTGATTACACAGAGATCTGAGGTTTTGCAGCCTCACAAATAGTGTAGAACATCAAATCAAATATAAACTTAAAAAAAGGGTTCCCTTGTATGTATATTGAAAGCATGTGAATGTATCTCAAAAATTAATTAAAACCCAGCCTACATGCCGTGGATTTTTTTTAAACACCTACCGAATCTGCAGACCCAAGAGAACTAATGTCTCTAGAGCAGCCACCAAACAAATGAAAGCTTGTTCAGCATAATTATTATAGATAAAACAATTAGTAAAAAGGTTGACATTTTTGTTAAGAAGTCTTTCATGGTGGAATACTGGTGGACTTGGACAACCAATATCCCTTACGTCATTTTTATAAAAAGGTGCCTGGCTGTTATCTTTAACTTAAGATTATCTTTCTGAACAATGACAATATTCAGCCTGAATGGAGTATATAGAATTTGAGGGGGAAAAAAAAGTAAAAATGTCTGACAACTCCCAGAGTCAGGTGACAAGAAACAGGAATTCCGCTAAAAATCATCCAACCAAGTGATGTTTGCATTTAACAACTACACATGATAGAATTTGTGAGTTTTAAGTTGTTTGAAAACTTGAGTTTGGTGTGATGTCGGTGCTTGAGCAGATGCAGCAGTAGAGACAGCTGGACTTTCAGCTGAGCATGGGGTTTACAGCACCTGATAGAGGACAGCTGGCTGCCCCATGTGTTTTCTGTGCAAGTCCCACATGTCCCCTCTGCCCTAGAGTCTTGTTAGCCCCAGATGGTTCTGCAGCCCATCCAGGCTCCCAATCTCCACTGAGCAATGAGCCAGTCACAATGAGGCTGAGTGGCACAACCACATTCTCAGACAGAAGTCATGGCCAATCCATCACACTGGGCAGATGCACACTGTGGATCATTGGCCATCTGACACAGGTTCTAGCCTCATATGTAGATCATGGTCAACAGAAAATCCAAACAATTGCAAATAAACTGTCCCCCATTTTTAATCATTGCTTACTACAATACATTTTGAACAAAATTTGGAACTCAAGATTGTTCTTATGGTCAGGTAATTATGGGTATTAAAGCAATAGCTCAAAAGTTAGCTAATAAAAGTGAGCTCAATAGCTCAAAAGTTACTTTGAGAATGCTATATTGCTGTTTCAGGCAAAAGTAATACAGCAATCAGTAACATAGATTAAAAGTTTAATTTGAACAGGATAAAAAAGTTAAACATTGAATTCTTCAATGCAGATTGGCTTGCCTGAAAAGTAACCTTTGCATGGTCTCACAAACATAGAACACAATAGTCTGTGTTTCATTGAGATATTTGTTTTATTGAAAGTAATCCTACGGTACACAGTAACATAGCATTGCTCAGTTCTGAATGTTTTTCATTTGAACAATTTCATCCGAATTCTTGCTTATAATGCTGTTTTTATAAACTTTTGCACTTTTGCTTGTATTTTTTTTTCTATATTCCTTGTAAAAAGCAGTTGAAAAAGCAGAGAAAAAAACTTTGAAATTTCACAGGTGATACAACATTCACTACCATGGCTGAACGATGAAGTTATTTCACTGTTGTTTGTCCTCAGAAAAAAAGAGGGACATGAATGGGTCTCTGTTTACTGCAGATATGTCACAGTGATTGCAGGAGCTATTAAATGTCGCTGCACTGACAGCTGTTAGGGGTCATGCATCAAATGATGAAGTGAGGGAGAGATTTAGAAAGAGAAGGTGAATGGAAGGAAATGCAAATGTGCCGAGGAAGGACACAGACAAAACATTTCTTGGATGATTATTTTCAGGTTAATCTGGTACTCTTTGCTTATCTTTCTCAGATTTTGCGTCCCTAAACTGCTAACCTAAATTGGGGAATCTTTAGTCTTTTGTAATGGTTTGACCATTTTCTTAAAGGTCTGAAATGAATTTTATGTTTGTGTTTTGAATTTAGAGATCTAGAATATATTTGATTGAATGACTACCAATATATCTAGTTATAGATAAGTGTTGATTTGTAATTATTGAACTTGAAATCCTTTCCATGGTTCTTTTTTGTAAAGTCCCTTTGAAACTTTCCTACTTGGCCTCCATCCATTGCACAACGTTGATATTTTTAGCATGCTGACACACTATATATAAGCAGCTAGACAATGAACATAGAGATTTGATCTTTGTCTGTCAAGACTCAGTATGAAGTCTAACTACCAGTATATTTAGATACCGTGAAGTCTTTTTTTTAGGCAAAATCAAATATTACCTGAAACCACTGTCTGACTGTAATACATCACAAGTCAGCTGTTACTATCATGGTGAACCTGATTCTCAAAAAATTCAATTTTTAATGTTTTAAAACACCCTTGTAACCCCTACAAAAACATGTGAAGATGTTGCAGTTACTTGTTACTCAACAATGACCACTGCTAAAAACAAAAAAAATCATTAGTCACATTATAAATTGGTAATGTAATCATTTTTCAGGCCTTTTTGTTCTTTTTAAATGTCCTCATCAGCAATAGTTAATTTATTGGTTACGAATATGCTTTTTCTGGTGGTGGAAAAAGCTGCACGCACTCCATATAACTCATTCTAATGGCATTTTCATATCATACACAGTGCTTGAACACAGTGCTTTGGTGACCATACTCATATGTTTTTCAAAGATGAGAATATTTGCTTTTAGGATATCTCTTCTGAACATTACAGCATGCTTACATAAACATTAAGCGTGAGGCATAGAAATCCATTTTATTTGTGGACTTACTCCTGATGTTGGTAGCTACGATGGAAGGTGCTATCCAGCTCATTAAGAAGGTAAGCCATTCAGTATCTTTTTGGGGGACATTTCAACACAATTTCTGGAGAAAAACAGGGTTCAACAAGCAATCTTTGAATAAGAAGGCTTGCCCTCAGAATTTGAAGCTCCCTTTTAAAAATCTTCATCATTAATCTGATAGTTGTTTGGATCAACAGTTAAATCAATAGCCCACCCGTACTGTATCTTCTTGGAAGACATGTAATGGCAGTCTGATTAGCAATCACACTTTCTTTCTCTGTCACACAAAACACACACAAAGACATACATTTGCATTGTCAATGTTTCCAAGCACTCAGTGCAAACCCACAGATCACATCGTGGTGTTTACTCTTTAATCACCTTTCAAGGACACAGACCTTTATCATGGCTGACCATTGCTGTGTCCCACCTTCCCCCCAATACGCCACCGAGTTGTGGAGGCCCTGCTGAAGCTCTTTAAAGGGCAACAGGACAATGGAGAAACGAAGAGTATGCTTAACACTAAGCCATTTGCTCCAAACAACCCCCATCTATCAATATCTTTCTAAGGCAACCTTTTTTTTTTCCCAAATACTGAATTGCTAGCGCTCTAGGACTTACTAACTCTTAGTGGACTTATGTTTTCATTACAAAACTATCTATTTAGGAGATACATCAGGGATCAAATTAAAGTTTTCTGTATACCCTAGTAAACAGTCTTAATATTAGGAAAAACACCTTTAGTGTCTCAGGCTGTTTGTTTCTACGAAAACTGTATTGATGTTTTGCTGTTGTTTTGAAGATGTAAAGTCTTGTACTGTTCCATGGGACTTTTCTAAGACAATAGCCAGAGCTACTTGGTATATGATTTAATGCTTCTAATGACTGTCTCTGAGTTCACACATTTCAATCCATCAGGTCTTGTCAGCTTTCAATCTTCCCCTGCTCCCTGATACAGTCACCAAGCGTGTTGAAGTTGTCAGTGACACACACAGGATGGTTATGATTTGCAAAAATGATCATTGCAAAATGGTCATTGTTGTTTGTTTCTCCATGTAAATATAATTAAAGGAGGATTTCAGAAGGGGATGCCCCCATTGACTTCCTTTTACAAAGATAATGAAAATGGGTTTGGAAGCTAGAATCGATTCTGGTCATTTTATTTTCATACACAACAGCAAGAGCAGCTGTGAAAAACTTTAAAAAAATAAACCACAGTCCAGTCAGCCCAATCCACAGCACAATGGCTTTTGATTTCTGGTTACATGAATATTGTTTTCCGTCTCTTGACGAGGACAAAGATAAATTGTTTTCTCCTCTCCAATAAACATATGGCCAAATGATACTTGTCTTAAACTTTTCTCATGGTTGTAAGAAGTAAATGACAGTATTTCTTTTTCTCTTTTCGTCGCAACTTAGATTTTAGTTAATAAAATGACCTAACATCCCTCCTAGTATTGATGAAGGTACTGTTTCTCCTCCCTGGAGAAGGCAATGATAGTGGTGAAGCTTTTTGAAAGTTGGTATCCAGAGTTGTATTATCACATATTTTCACACTCAGGTCTCTCTTGTGACGCATGACATGCAAAGGCTGTTGCCAAACATTTCTTCCAAGCTCAGCCCTTGATTATCTTTGATGTTGGTGAAGTAGTCCAGTAGTCCAGTAGTCTATTCAAATACAAAACAGTCTGCAATGTCAAAAATTTCAACAAATATATTGTGCAAAAGATGATACTGACCAACCTGTGATTTATCTTTACCTCTGCCTTTTAAAAATTGAATGAGAAATAGAAAGAAGAATAAGATGTGTTTTCCTATGGTCACCGTCAAAAGAAGGACTCTCTATCTTGTTGGTGTTTCATTATGCCATTTCAATATTCATTCTTTGTCTTTACCATGTGTCCTGCACAAAAGGTCACAGAGCATTGAGGCAGTCCCCACTGACATTGGGCGAGGGATCCATCCCTCCAGCCAGCCATTGTATACTGCGGCTCTTTGCCCGGTTTCGTACGGCTCTTGCGTTCATGTCGAATTTTGTGTTTCTGTGTTTTCTTTTTTACAGTACGAGCATACCACGCACAGATCGTTGATGCAAATGACTTGGAGGGAAAATCGTTGAATAGTGTAGGTGTTGTGCCTCCCAGTCGAGGTGTCTTGCCCTCATTTGGGGAGGATAGCGAGGGTATAGCCACACCAGAAACTTTTAAGTCAAGGTTATAGTTCTAATGCCTATACCATCAATTTTCTTTACCTTGTGAAAATAAAGACTTGGATTATTCAGATCTCAATAATGTATGTGTAGTGGTGACAGTATGAAGGTCCAGAGATTATGAACCAGTTTAATAAGACGCCTGTGTCGGTCTTACTCTGTGGGTTTGATTCATTTGTTCAACCCTCATTTTCTCATTAAAACTGCTGGATGTCAGCAAGAGACAGTTAGAACTGATGAGCTTCCAAATGCACAGGAATTAACAAAATCAGTCGATATTTATTCACAGCAGCACACTGCCCACTGAGGCACTTAATTCGTATAATGTCATAGAATGTATCAGAGTTATTTTAAATATCTGGCTTTACTCATGATCATAGAGATGAGGTTAAATCCTCCAAATCCTTAAACTAGAGGTCCGTTTGAATTAAGCACAAGTACGTATTTGTCTTAAACTTGTGAGGCCAGTGATGAAATTTACTGCTATTGCAGGTATATCCAGTTATTTGAATTTATTCATTAAGTCCAGTTACTTATAATTGTACCATTAATGAATGTGGTGTAAATTATTTGCCCTTTTACAGAGCTGCCACAATTTGTAAAGCAGCGAATGTAATGCAATCGAAAACATAAATACATTCAAATGTTGCACTGCCTGGTCAATACATGAGCTGTTCAATACCGGTGAAATTACCATAGACGAAATGTAGCCACACATCATTAAAAAAATTGGGTACCAATCGTGTGGATTGAGCTGGAGTCCCAGGAGAAACAGCATGCAAACCTAAGTTTTTTTTATTTGTAAAACAGCGGACAGTATGATAGTCATTGAAACCACTCACATTTTTTGCCCCGCCAAAGTGACTCATTGTTGTGACTGTCTTCTAGATTTTCTTGCCGGTGCCCTTCCTCATCTTTTCAGCAGCAACAAGACTTGATGGCATGACTGTTGTGCTTGCCACTGGAGTCTCTTGTCGGACTGTCCACAGAACCTCTGACATCCTGCACTTTCCTTCTTCCTTCCGCTCACCTAAACCTTCCTCAGTGTTTGTCTTTCTCCTCACTGTCCTCATTTCTCATTCTCCATCTGCTCTTGTCCTTTTCTCAGGCTGTCTTCCTGCTCATGCCTTTTCTTCTCCATGCACCAATTTCTTTCTCTGTTGTTGTGAAGTCCTGTCCTGCTTTCCCCTCTTGCTCCCATCCATCTTTCTCCTCATATTCCACTTTTTGCTTCTTCCTCATATCACATGATCTCTTTTTGCTCTCAAACCCCTGTTGGGTATTTTTTCAAGTTTCTCCTAGCTTTGTTCCATCCCATCCTCTGGCTTCTCTTTCTTCTCATGCGCCCATCTTCACTTTTCCTGACATGCTTGCAAAATCATTTCTTCTCACGTTTTTTAAATTCTTTCCACACTCGAGTCTTTCTTTCTTCTTTTTTGGCTCTGTCTTTCCTTCTACTCATAACCTTTTATTTTTTTCTTTTCCATTCTGCTCTCTTTAATTTCTTTTCGTTAACCGGCAACTTGGGGGAATTCATTTCTACCTGGGCGATAGGGGGCATTTTGTGTTCTGTCAACAGCCATGACGAGTTAATTTTCCCATTCTAAATTGATCTCCTGCCACTGAGAAGTACTGCGTGTCATTATGTGTTCTCGCTGAATGTATGCCTGTCAAACCCCAAAGTTTCATTAAAGGGAATTTTCAAACTCAAACTCTCTTTTGCTTCCTCTGGTCTTTCCCTTCACATGCCCACTGTTTGTTTTCCTCCTGCTCCTGTTTTCCTTTGTCATCATGACCAGACAGGTGTTTCTGCTTCCATGACCTTCTTTCTTTGTCCTTGTGCTCCTGTCTTTCTTTATTCTCCCAGATGTATATTTCTCGGCCCTTCTTCCCAGTTTGCTCACAATCACATTGTTTCTTTTTTATCCACACCTTGGGTGCTGAATGGGCCAGAAGGGCTGCCTTGGACCCGTCAAAAGCCTGAACCCGCTTCAGAGTCCAGTCGACTGTGTTACTCCCCTGCCTGGGCAGCAGAGCCCTGTAAAACGGCTGAAGGAGGTGGGCAATCACCGACTGCCCAAATTGACATTTAGCTGGGTTGACTATAAGGCTGTGTTTATCCAGACATCGGAAAACCTGTGTCAGGTGCTCCAGATGCTCGTCAGCCAACAGCCTGGCCACCAGTAAATCGTCAAGGTGGACACATACCAAAGTGAGGTCACGCAGAATTGAGTACATAAGCCTCTGAAGGGTTTGAGCAGCACCCTTCAAGCCGAAAGGCATGCGCAGGAACCTGGAAAAAGCAAACAGGGTGACCAATGCGGTCTTGGGCATGTCCTCCGCACACACACACACCTCGTGATAACCACGCACCAGATCCACCTTGGAAAAAATCAAGGCACCTGACAGCCGCACGGGGAAGACCTGAATGTGGGCGTGGGGTAGCGGTCATTCGCAGTAGCGTTATTCAACCGGCTAAAGTCGCCGCAGGGGCTTCATGACCCATCGGCCTTGGGCACCATGTGGAGCGGGGAGGCCCATGGGCTGTTGGACCATTGTGCGATTACCAGGCATTCAATGGTGGCAAACTCTTCTTTAGAGATCGCCAGCTTGGCCGCGTCTAGGCACTGCAAGCAGGAAACGGGTGGTCCCACCGTGGGGATGAGTGCTCCATGCGATGCCTCGTAGAGACGGTGGAAAATGTGGGTGTTGTTAGCAACGGAAAATTACTCATACTCGTAAACTCATCTGAGCGGCTGTCCTCTTCATTACATTAGGCCATCACAATATGTTGCTGATAGAAACAAATAGCAAACTGGAGAAGTTTGCTCAGAAGTTTCTGAAATTTCCAACCATGTACAGGGAACACATAAACACAGACAACCTTGAGATTCTCTTTCCTCTAAAATATTGACAGGGCCTCCTATGCGCCTGTTCAAAAATCTTAAAACAGTAAAGATTTAATTTCATGAGAACATGTTTACGATTTATGAGAATCCTTATAGACAGTCATTTGATTCATGGAAATGGTGCATTGGGCTTCAATTTCACATCAGAAGTAGACAGTGTAAATCCAGTATTAAGCTTTACATCCACTGAGGGAAAAAAAATAAGAATCAGTTTTGGGATGAATAAAACACCTTTTTACCAAAGAAAAACAAAAGGTAATAATGTTGATAATATTAATTCCAAAATTACAGTCCTTATTGCTACGCGGGGTTTGTTCAGGGTAGCAATGAATGCTTTATAAACAACATGAGTTGCATAGCTTTGAAGTCATGGATCACTTCTCTAATGCCTCTTGGCTTTAGCTGAAAATTTTCCAAGAAGTAACATCATATTTTACAAGCAATAGGAGTGCTCTGATTTGAATTAACCCCATTGGCGGTGAAATGATAATGCAATAAAGCTTTTCGCAAGATGATTAGAATACCTGAGCAAACATCCCGAGAGGCTTATGAAAAGCTTAATTTTTATTTATTTTTTTAACCACTTTGGAAAAAAATAAAATGACCAGCAATACTTTCAGGGAAATTTTAACAGGTTAATTCAAATCAAGGCCCCAGCCTCCCTCTGGATCCACTTATCTTGAGGATAGCATTTTACATACAGCTTTGTTTACAATCAATCTCTGCATGGTTTATTTTTATAATACTTCAGGTGGTTGCCTCAAAGAGTGCCCCCAGAGTGGCACATTCATTTCATGAATAACACAATACTCGTACATATTAAGATAAGATAAGATAAGATAAGATAAGATAAGATAAGATAAGATAAGATAAGATAAGATAAGATAAGATAAGATAAGATAAGATAAGATAAGACTTTATTGATCCCCATAGGGGAAATTCAGGTGTTGCAGCAGCAACATTAGAGGGAAAAGAAAAAGAAAACAGTATATATATATACATACACACACATATAAACAATATACACAATATACACAATATACACAATATACACAATATACACATATATACATACACATTTACATATTTGTCATCTCCCCAACATTACCATGTTGTGTGCTACAACTTGTGGGTCATCTCTATGTCCATATACATGGAATATTTATCTGCTCCCAGTGCTTAAAGAAAAATGCAGTAGGTTAGTGGAATAAGAATAAAAAGATATAATGGGAGTACTTCTAAATTACTACATATTTGGCATTTAAAGGGATAAGAAAAAATGTATTATACTCCGGAAGCACAGATGGCATTGTTGTGATCTATATTTTTTGCCATGGAACAGAGTACTGTAGATACTCGATATTCACACCATGTCAAGTACTATGTCTCTCCATTCCTCAAAAATTGACCTCTGGTACAATAAAAACATAGCTAGTAAGAGAGTGCCTCGTGTTACTCCAATGCCTTGTGGTACTATATTTAAGCTGCAAATTGTTTAAGATTCAAGTCTGTGTCAGAATAGAAATCAAAATATGCTTCCTTCAACAGAGTTTGTATGTTTTTGTATTGGTTTCTTATAACCGTGTTTGGGGAGTACAGTAGGTTGGTTGCTATAGAGACAAGAACAGAGAATTAATGATAAAAAAGTCACTTGAGGTTTGAGGTTGCGCAGTTGCTCTCCAAATATGTTCTTTTCCCCTATTTATTGTGTTTGTGTTGAACAAGCTGAGAGTAAAAAAAATACCTCTGTGTATCTCTTAGCATTCTTTTGACATTGTCTAATGCCCTCAACCACTGACTTGTGTGACCTCTCACCATATGTAATTTAATCCCTCCCTATGTTTTCCATTATTTCATACATGCCACCTTGTTTCAGTGAGACAGTAAAACAAGAGATCCTATAAATTGACTCTCCCAGCATGCTTATTATATTTTAAAAATCTCTGGGAAAACTGTGTTTCAGAAAAGAAATTTTTAAAATGCAGTTTGCTGTATACCTCAGTTGTGCCTTGGTATTTTTCTTTCCTTTGAGAATCAGGAAGGAGTTCTTCTGGCAGAAGAGAATATCATCTACAGTAATGCTGTCCATCTCATTCACTTGGTGCCTGTGTCTTTTCTCTTCATCTACTGTATATTGCTGTCAAGAAAGGAAGAAAAAAAAAAGACTACATGGGCATCGTGTCTAATTAACAGGATTAGAGACAATTTCCTTGTATTTTAGTTAGGCCTATTTGTTTTATTCTGTTGGATATCTGAATGCAGTCTTTCTGTTTAATTCAATTTGATGCAGCAGTTTTTATTCATTTGAAGGCAACAGAGATATCCAAAACAATAGTATATACAGTTTAAGTAAGTCAGGGAAAGCTACTTGGGAAAACAACTCCAAGAATTACCTTCCTTTGACTCTAATCCTGTTGAAGAACTGACATCCAAACCTAGAACACATAGCATCATTTCTTTGTCAGGCATAATGATGGATTCTGAATTCTTAGAAACAGGACAATATAACATTCCCCCTTTTAATACCAATTACATTTTCCAGTGCCCACTTAAAAATACAGTTTTGAGTGGGCACTCAAAATTTGTATTCATCCATCCATTATCAATCTCATGTCTTGCTATTAGGGTTGAGGGGATGTTGGAGCCTCTCCCACCTATCCTTGGGGAAATGGCAGAGTATATCCTGAACCAGGTGCAGGGCCACATATAGAGACAAACAACCTTTTACTCTCTCATTCACACATCTGGGGAATTTTTCCAATTAACCATCTGCATGGTTTTGGCTGTGGGAGGAAACTGGAAAACCTGGAGGAATACCATACAGACACTGGGAGAACATGCAAACTCCACACAGAGAGGCCCCTTTTGGGAATTGTACCAGGGTCTTTCTTGCTGTGAGGCGGGAGCGCTAACAACTGCACCGCCCATGCAAAAATTTTTTGTGATCTAGTTAAATCTGGGACCTTTTTCCTCAAGTTTATTAGTATTTGCAGTTTTTCACTCTATTCATTTAGTGACAAATTACAGCCTTAATCACTTAATTACAACAGTAAGTACTGTACAATTTTAGGCGGAGCAAAATCAACATCAAAAGTGATAAGACTGCATTTTGATGGTCATAGACAAAATCTTGAGACACTGAACCTCATTCCAATATCCAATTGTATGTACATTATCAGGCACCATATGCAATTATGTCTATTGCCTAGATCATGACATCCTTCATACTGCAGGCCATTCTGCAAACTTTTTTAAGAGCAACAATGTTCAAACTGTTACAACAGCATTCATATTGCTGACAAAATTATCATTTAGAAAATACTTTTTCAATATAATAGAATCCATGCAAAGTGTATACTCAGTTGAAATTATGCAAGGCAAAAATCCTGAAAATCCCTCTGTGAGGGTAAAAGAATCGCCATCAGAGGCAGGCATAAAAGCCAGTGTCTGTCAATGTGATCTGTGGAGATGGTTGTTGAAATCAGAAACTTCAACAGTTTTCTTTTCTTCATCATTGTAATAAATAATATAGAGCAGGCTGATTTATATGTTGGAAAAGCAGCAACTGAAATAGTTCAAAAGACGAGCTAATATGTATCCAGAGAACCAGTGATCTTTGGCAGTAATTGCTCTGCCTTTTGCTTGCCTCCTCATAAATTTCCAAAGTGAGATGTAACGCCTTTGCATGCCATGAGCCTAATTGTCCATGACGGATGTTAGACAATTGTCTGACATAAATGATAACTGTGTTCATGATTTGATTAAAGTTCCAAGTTTCCTTTTCCTCCCATATCCGAGCCCGGCATTACATCAAGTCTGTGAATGCTTTGACAAAATAAACCCACAACATGCTGATGAATTATTCAAATTTGACTCAGTGATGCATGAAGATGGAGCCACAAGAAACAGATGCAGTTTGCACTAGTGGCAAACCACTCCCACTGACTTAACCACCTGTCAAAACAATTACCATCCACACCCCTCCAGCTCTGGTGCGGCATGAGAAAAGAAGAAATCAAAGTGGCTTAGATTATTCTTGAGGAGTCGCTGTCAAAGCAGCTGTAGTGATAACACAGAGGTGAAAAAATGCATCAGTCCGTAGAGTAGCACAGAGTGATTTCCAGTTGTTTTAGCAGGGTACCAGCGGTTATTTACTCTTCTATGAGGAGGTACTTGCTGTCTTGAGCTTCATGCCATCTCTTCTCTGACTAAATCTGTTGTTTGATGGCAAGATGTTACCTTTTATATCCACTGATGCAGGGCTCAAAAAATGACTTAGAAGTTGCAATGGGGCTACATTGTGGCAAATTGGTTCGTGCTGCCACTTCACATCATGAATTTTTCTAGCTCAAAATGCAACTTGAGCCTTTCTATCATGGGTTTTCCCTGAGCCTGGGTGAGTTTTATCCCTGCAAGGGTTTTCTCAGTTTTCTCTTCCAATCCTATTTATTATGAACCTTAGTCTTCCTGTTCTCTTCCTTTTGGCTCTTCCCTTCAGGGGACGCTACTGAAAATCATCTGCCTCCTTAACCCCATCCTCTGAATCCTCTTCTCTCACACCAACTAAGTTCATGTCCTCATTCACTCTATCTATAAATGTCCCCATCAGTCTTCTTATGAACAGAGCAGTCCAACCTCAACATCCCTCCGATTCATATATTCTCAATCTATCCTCTGTACTTGTACAGACCATCTTACTCCGGCCTATCTTATCAAAATAATAATACGTTTCATTTAAAGCGCCTTATCAAACACTGAATTTCATCAACATCTTGTACATTTTTCTTTTCATAATTTGGAACCACAATAATTGTTTGTAAATATCTATTCATTTATTTTATAAGCTCTGAGACTGAAACATGCTCAAGATGTTTGACCATTCTTTTGACAGAAATGGCTCCAAAATTTTACATAAGTAACAATCCATTTTCAGCAGAAAAGACCCATTTTAAACACGGGGAAGCTTTTAAAAGTGATGTATGCGAGAATGAGTTTCAGAAATTAATAGATTGCACTGCATTTTAGTTTCCATTGCCAGGAAGAAGCTTTGAAAAAGGCATGACAAATATTTAGTCAGAGTTGCCACCTAAAGAGGTATGACTTTAAAGTGAATTCCTGCATCATACCAGTCAGCTGTAAAGCTATTGGTAAATAGGTCATTAACTTAACATCAGACACCGAGTTGTTTAACCAAAACTATCAAGTTAAAACAATATCATGACCCAGGAACTCTTGAATTAGACACGACAGTCCATGATGGGTTAGGCATATGGCAATATACTGACAACATATTCTTACTTCCTTTCACATTCTCCCTATGCTCTCTCTAACTGCATCCTGTGTCCACAATTCTCTCTTTATTTGCCCGTCAGCTGTTGGTCAGAAATTCCCTTAAAGATTCATAACCAAGGAGAGGGTGAAAATGATGAAGAGAAACAAAATATTCCACACCTTCAGAGAAGCTTACAAGTTTGTTCATACAGAAATTATATCTTCAAATACAGCATTTTCCACCAAATCGACCTAAAGCTCATTGGGAAAATGTCATCAAAAGTACACTTTTGATATCTGGGAAGTCTGACGAAAGTATTTCACTTGCAAATTCATCATGGGCCATGATGAAACAGTATCGCCATGATTCATGGAGATATTGTTATCTCCTCGATATTCAATCATTGTGATATACCGAGAATCAAGGAATCAACATTCATGCATTACAAGTAATTACTCCACAAGGTAGAAAATGGTCCATTGAATCTCTCCAACTGCCTCAAGAAACATTTTTGCTTTTTATTTTCATGTTACTAAACAATTTTTTCTTCCCATTATGAAAGAGCCTCTCGATGACTTGGCCATAGCAGCTACACAGTGCAGCTACTCTAGGGTACAGCAGACTTTTTTCGGGGAAAAAAGACACTTAACTAGGTGCAGATAAAAAGGAGCGGAGGATTAATGGTGCAGTATTAGAAATTCACCCAGCAAGGGGATGAGTGGATTATCATGTTTTGGATACCTCCTCCTTTAAGGGAGTACTAATGGTGGGATCAACAACGATGCCAATACACTGCACTGCCGCTCTTGGCTGCGAACTAGAATCCCTAGACATTGATGCGGCTTTGCTGAAGTACAAACAACTACACTTCAGTGGATACCAGACTAAAGCCTAATGGGAGCTGTCAATGTGCAACTGACAGAGGTGAGATAAGATGTCCAAATTATGGTTTTGGTTTTGGGAATAAAGCAAAAGTAAACATCTTTTTTTTTTTTTCGCTTTATAAATACGTGCATGCCATACCAGGCCGTGGCACCACAAGACCAATTTGCCAGTGTCAGTTTGTCGAGTCTCCTTTAGTTTAGATTCTTTGGTGTGTTAACAAGTATGTCGGACTAAAAACTTAAGTGACTTAAGTGGCTATAAACAACAACAAAGAAACAGGGCATAGAGTAGCTGAATGCATGCTGAAGTGTCGTAATTCAAAATAATGTATCACTTTACAGCCCTAGTTCTAAGTAGTCCACAATAATTATTTTTTTGTTCAGTAGAATCACTAATCATTTTGATTAAATACTTTAGTGGGGTATTTCCCCTGTTTGATAACTATTTTCTCATTCTTGTATCAAAAGAATAATTCCAAAGATGACATGTTGAGATTGGCTATATATTCACGAAAAACAAATGAATGTTGAATGGGTTGGGTATCCAGATGTGTCATACAAGATGTTTGCGCACTCTCTGTTGTAATTAACAGTCAAGGCTGTCAACAGGCTTAGATTAGACAAAGAAAAAACATTTTTATGGTTGCAAAAATTCTTCTGTTTTGTGCATGCTTTCAAGGCCACATGTTAAATTGATGTAGCTGATCAACAAGTTCTTGATTCTACTTAACGTATCAAATAGTTGTATATCAATCAGTTGTATTAACATCTTGATGAATTCCACACAATGTTACCTGCAGTTTATATGACCATAGTTGTCACTGAAAGAAAAAAAGACCTGCTCCATCTCATGTGTCCTTTGTTTTCCAGTTGAGTTAGTTTTTCTGGTTAACTCAAACAGAATATAAAAGAGACTCGATTTCACCTGCTTTAACTTTAAACCCCAGATGGAACCTTTACTGTCTGTGCAGCTGTTGCACACTGTTGTGTGGATACATAACCAAATAATGGTTGATAATCAATGCAAATCATGCTTTAAAGCATCAACTTTTTTTCGATTGTTGGTTACCAAATATATAAATTAATCTTGAAGAGCATTGATGAGCCAAGTGCCAGTAGAGACATTTTTATGGATTATAAAGTCAGTGTGGCCTGATAGAGTTTTTTGCATTCTTATCTACATCACTCTATCTACATAGTTATTGTTATGTAATATCTTTTTATGGGAAAGTCTTGATCTGCAATTATGTTACACATACATATTTTAGAGTAGGAAAGATTAAATAATAAACACACTCTTCATTGATTTGTTTGTTTTTCTTTTTGAGCAACCCATAACTTCACACTGCTCTGCCCTTTTGCCCTTTGTGGTACTTTGATTATTATGGGTCTTAGAAGGTATTTGTCACTTGAATGTTAATAGATTACTCAACAACAACTCACAACAGCTCTGCATTAATGAAGTAAGGCTGGATGGGTCTGAATTCTCCTTAACTCTAATCACAGTGGGTTGTCTTGGGGAAAATGAAGAGTTTGCTCTATCTCTGAACATACACATGGCCCAAGCTAATTAGCTGCCACGATGCTACAGGGGACATCTTTGCTGAAAACAAGGTCCAAATGATTTCTTTTCAAGTCATTTTCACTGTTCTGGGCTTTGGACATTTGGATTCCACCAGATAAGCAGCATCAAAGCAGTTTGCTCAACGGGTATTCACAATCTATAATTAAATGAACTCTTAATATCTTAATATCTCTTAACATCACCTGATCCCTGTGATGACTCAATGGCTGATTAAAAAGAAAACGTTTTAGCGAGTGCTGTAATTAGTATTTTGGTAGCAATTTGTCAAAATTGTCATTATTTCTTTATATTTATTAATACATGGCATGCTAAAATAATCATTTATAAACCCTCAGCACCTGCCAAAGATCTATGATTTTGTGGCAGGTAATATCTTCATAAAAAGATAAAATCATCCATGATTAGTTATGACTGATGAATTACAAAACTTACAAAACATTCTACATTAACACAAGAGAAAATCACTGGATTTTATAGAGGAGCAATGAATCCTTGCTGTGAAGGATAGGCTTTAACCAAGGGGCCAGTTTATTAACTTTTCGACCCTTCTAGTACCAAATTAAACTTAGTGCATTACCATTTTGCTTTGGTTTCTTTTCATTTCAGACCTTCTGCTGCCACAAAAAGAAGCCACATGGTGCAGTTGTTGTTGTCTCTCTCTGTTTCTTGTTGTGTGAGTATCACAATCATAACCTGGAAAATAGGACAGTCAATGAACTTTCAGAATCAACTCCAGCAGCTATGAGTCACAAAGCTCAAACCCGCAACCTTCAAAACCTTCCTTTCTTACTTCTTATGCTAATGTTGCAAAGATCTAAACATATTATGCATCAGAAGTGTTCCCAAGCCAATTAAATGCATTGTCCTCTTTGAGTTTACAGGACAACAAAGGATGTGTTCCTTATTTATTGCTGCTGCAGGCTTCCGCACCATATAGCTTCACAGCAAATTTGAGACAACACAGCAAGACTTGTTTTTCAATTGTTTCAGCTCATTCACACTGTGGTTTGTTTGTCATAAAAAATGTTGCTGTTAAAACCAAGTGCATCCAAGTTGCAACATGTTTCAAAGCATATACATTCCAACATGAAAGTGCAAAAATCATTAAAATTGATCTCTGGATTCGTATGCCTGTGTACATGCATTAAAGATGAAAGAGGATGTTTATGTAAGGATTCAAGCCACTTCCATTTTCGTGTTAATTACTAACACTTACAAAATTGACGTGTTTGTTAAGCTTACATTTTGAAAGGTACATTTTGCATTTATCTGAACCGAAAATAGTTTTAAAGGCAGAGGCAAGGGTTGTTTAAACAGTCCAGTTGCCTACGATATTAAATATCTAAAGGGATAAAAATAAAGCAATTTAAAAATAAGAGATGAGATAAGAGATAAAATAAAGTAACACAAGTATATCCGAATGTAAATTATATACAGACATATCAACCATCATTCATCTTCTCATGTATCTATTAAGCACTGAAAAGTGCTCATGTATTTCATATTAAGTTATGTGGAAATTAGATGGAAAAAAACGCAGTGTTCCACTATGCCTTTTGTGTAATTGCTTTCCTATATCTTTTAATGGGTTGTTAATTATGACAAGGAGTTTATCAGCCTGGATGCTCTGAATGGTTTGTGTCATTAAATCCCTTCTGTATGCGTATTGATTTGTAGACCATCCTCCTTCAGACAGGCGGTAGATGTTGTGGGTGCAGAGAGAAGGATGCACAAAATGAATACTAGAACCAGGCTATCTCTGCTGGCCACGCTGCTTGGCTTTTTCTGTCAGTAGCATGAAAAAAATAATGGGTTTGGTGTGGCAAGCTGGGAAAAATGCAAATGGAGGAGCAAGGGGTGACATGATGTCCGCAGTTGTCATTTAGCCTCTTATAGTATGTGGATGGAAATAAACACATTGTTATCAAGACCCGAGACAGGTTCCCTGTGCACCTGGAATTAATGTGGCGATACTAGAAAGGGTGGATGGTCACCTTTTCTTTATTTGAAAGATGGAAAAATGTTGTGTAGGATTGACTCTCTTATCGCAGATTGAACAGGACCAAAAATCGCCAATACTAAAGCATCAGTGCTGCCCACTTAAAGGGACATACCTAAAATAACTTAAAATTCTTCTTTTTTATTTAAACAAATCATCATTTTCTAATTTTCAGTCCATACTGTGCAGGATGGATGGGCATCACAAGAATGCAGTGGACTGCAAGCTGATACAAGTTCAGGCCATAGTGACACTCATTGGTGACCTTTCCCTTTGAGGCCCTCCTAACCCATGTCACCATAGCCATGCCTCTCAATAAAATATGACCTTTTCATTCCATTTTCGTCTGTTAAGCTATTTATGCCACTAGTGAACATATCTAGCCTTCAGTCAAGCTTTAAGCATACATCTGTGAAGTTGCATCAGGAGATGACTGGGGTCATACACAGCAACATAGTAGGACAAACAAAAGGAGAAAGGATACTATTTGTGGCAATTTTCTTTTTATTTCTGATATGCCTAGTTAACTACATTGTAGGAGGAGTCAAGACAATGCTGTCCAACAATATGTTTTTGCATCACCAAATTATACTATTAACTATATTAATTGCTTTTAAGGGTCAATTTTTGCAATTTGTGGTAAGGAATTAACAGTCCTTGCTAATATTTATATTTTTTGCGAAAAAAAAAAAATCATGAAATTTATGATCACCAAACTTATTTCACAGAACATATACAATGACTTCGTGTTTTCCTCATATGGTTCCTTGATTATATATAATATATTTATAATATATTATTATGTATTATGTATAATTATTATAATTATGTATAATTTATTCATAATATATATTAATATATTTATATTTACACATATGCAGTATAGTATCTATAATATATTTTACCATGTTACTCATGTACTTTGAAACATGGATCTCACCTGCTTTTTTCAAATTTTAAAGTTTAAAATATAGCATGTTAATCATTTTTTTGTTACATGTTTCTTGAGCGCTTACATTTATCAAACTTAGAGAACTGCATCGTTTTTGATTTTTTTCTTTACTGTGAACAAAGAGGCAAAGGGAAAGTATGAGCCTTTGTTTTGTTGTGACATCTTCCTGCACCTTATCTAGGACTTCTTAGAGACAATTCCCTTTTAGGACTACCTTGGGGGTCACTGAAAACTTAAAATCACAAAAAAACAACTTTTGGAGACAATATAAACTTTAAAAAACTGCAGACTGAGGATAAGAGAGGAAATTCAGTAAAGAAAATATACAATCTGGAAAGCTGAGCTGAACCCACACAGAAAGTGCCTCATTCTTGCCACCGTGTATACATCTGTCTAACATTAAACAACAAGGATAAACACCTCTTCAGGCCATAAAAAGCATGAACCACTGCACAAAGAGTTTTATAGTTGCTGGAACCAAATGCCAAGCAGACTGTTATCTACTCTTTTAGCTGTGGATAAGGAAGAGGTTTCGCCACAAACAGAATAGTCACACCACAGGTCAATC
Source organism: Fistularia tabacaria (assembly GCA_901007705.1). Lineage (NCBI taxonomy): Eukaryota > Metazoa > Chordata > Actinopteri > Syngnathiformes > Fistulariidae > Fistularia > Fistularia tabacaria. The sequence goes on along the minus strand of CAAKHD010006992.1, from coordinate 15,736 downwards.
CCTTCGACGAGGGCTTCAGATTGGGATTTTGTGCCAGGCTAAGCAGCCATTTCTTAGGAATTAAGGGAGTGAAAACACTCTGTGGTAGGTTGGCAGCGTTAAAAAAGAAGAAGAAAGAAAAAAGCCAGACCTTGCACAACTGCTGAACACTCAATAGTAAAAAATGATTTTAGCAGTTGCTAGAACAAATATGTTTTGGTCAAAGTTATTGTTTCCAATGCATTTTCCTTTGTTTGACCAAATGTACCTTGTTGTATCCTGTGTGAAAATATGGCCACATATGAAGGTCATGCCTGGTTAACTGTGGTATGTGACCATGAATAGGAGAGAAACCTAGCTCATGGTTATATTAAGGTCAACAAAGTCAAAAACCTCTTACTCCATTTAGTTGTGCGTGTGAGAGGGAAAAGGCCAGAGTGATCACCACTGCTGGAAGATGACCTTTCAGTGGCAAGGCCCCCATTAATCTACACAGTGAGGATGGTAATTAGGGCAGGTTTGGAGGTTAAAGAGATGAAGGCAAGATAATGTTTGACATTCACAGCATTTTGACAAGATATCATTTTGGTGATATCAAATGACTCAGATGAGTTTTTCTAAATATTACAAATGAAAACCAAGTGGACAAATTCAACTTGTATATTCAATATCATACAGATTCTTTTTTTTGTATAAGACCCTTTGTTCTAGCACAGGGTTGGCTTTAATTGATGAAACACTCAGGGATAAGAGAGAACCACATTCTATGTGTTCATAAGAAAACATCTCAGCATGAAGACACTTATTCATTCAGGAGTTCATGTAGTGGTTGACCACTGTTGGCTTTGTCCTGGTTTATTAAACTGTATTAAGATGAAAAGATGAGAAGATACTAAAACAGTATTCAAGAAGATACAATTTATCAAAAGTTGAAGATTTTTTGTGCTTTGGCATGCAAACAAATGGAATGGCATGGACTAGAAGAACAATCAAAGTAAGCTGATGGTCATGTGAGCTCATGTCCCTCAAAACCCTGGTTGTAACCATGAAACATTAGAGAAACAACCATTTCAACTTGAAGATTGAAGGTCAAATGTAACTATTAAAGAGGTGACCGAAAAAGAAGACTGCACTATGTTGCATAGTTCAATTTTAACCAAGTTTACTATAATTTGAAAGACTTAACCAGCTCTGGGTGGTACAATAATCTAATCTTCATATTATTGGGTCTTAATTTTTGTTGTTTCCTTTTCAGAATATCAATATAGGGTTGTTCTCTGTCCGCCTTTCAAAAACACTTTAAAATTGTAACTCAACAGTACATTTAACTCAGCACTTACTGAGAGCAGTAAGGAGGTCAGGTCCCACAAATTTACAAGTTCTTAAATTGACCAGTTCTTAATTTATGAACTTCTTGCATTGGTGGATACCCTGAGGATCTGGTGACTGTTTGTGGTCAAACTGATTGTTCTACTGTTTCTAATAACCAAAGCAATCTGGCCGGGGCCATGTAAAAGCCTCAGTAAATTACTCACAAAGCTGTGAGTCTTTCTGGCCTCAAATGTAAATTTTCCATTTTAATTTTTTTTGCACGGAACTGATTCCTTGCAATGTGACCTTTCTTTGAACATGTACTGTATCAGGCTCGTTTTACTTGTGCCAGTATGTGCTGTACTTCAAAGATTATATGCCATTTTATTTTAACACATTGATTGTCGCAAAGGTTGCCAGTCAACTAATAATAAACCAGCAATGCTCGCAATGCCAGTGTAGTTTGAACTGTCTAGCAACTGTCAAGGGTGCCAGAAACTAAAACCTGTGCCTTTTCATTTTTTCCATTTGTGTCTCTACAGCTGTCTCCATAGACTCATGAAACTATAGAGCTCGACTCTCAAATTTCTGCATGTGGTAAAAAATAAAAATACATGCATAATGGTTGAAGGAGATGTAAGGTTAGATCAGTTTCTGCTACTATTTCAGTCAGCAGAATGTAACGTTCTGACAAACAGGGAGAAATACATTGATGATATTGATATGGGCTCATGACGGCAGAACCCAAACAAACACACAGTGGCAATCCCTATCATGGATATTCAGCCTAAAAAGGGAGAAATAAATAAGAGATAAGAGATACCAAAATTATGAAGGAGGTGTTAAAAACATTTTAAGTGAACGATAAAAGCCTTCTTTTTAATTGTTTTAAATGAAGAGTAAAGACAGGGATTTTGCAGAAACCTTAATATATTTATACAAATTAAAATATATTTATATGAAAGCAAAGATTATGCATTCATGTCATCAAAGGCTGTATTGAAAACATGGTTAACAGATGTCAGCAACCAATAAAATGATTTTATTTTTTCCGTAGGAGATGGTCTAAATCTCTTTATTAGTTATCATTACCTGTGGTTATTAGTTCAACACGGAGAACCCAGTGTGGTCTGAAAATTGCAATGACTAGGATTATATTATGCATGCCAAAATTTTAATCTTCACTTTCTTCTGTCCTGTTTCCCTTCTCATGCTCTGATGGCAAAAGCCGGGAAACTATTTCCCTCACCAGCATCATCAACCATCGATTCAACATGTGCAATCAGCCTGAAAAGGCACTGGCAAGGGTTAGCTGAAGCCAACATGCAGCAAAGACCAGGGCCACTTGTGCTCTCTGATGGAGTTCTTTGGTCTTATTTCAATGTCACATACTTTGCAATATTACAAACAAGGATGTTGCGTTATTTTACAAGGAACCAAGAAAACTTTTTCAGCTGAAATTCAATTTGTTCTTATCAATACCTTCACCTAGGGCAGTGATTCATCCCTGGGCTATTTTCACTGCCATTTTACCTGCCTTTTCAGGGTAAAGAGAAGTGTAATTACTAACATTAACCATGGCTCATTCATGTAGGGGCAAGGGTCCTGCTATTCTGGCACACTACACCATCAGGGATGTAGTAAAAGGTGTACCATAATTAATCCAATCTACTATATCTGTGTTTACCCTGTTACGACATACAAAAATAGCTGGTCTGTCCAGACACTTCTCACAGTAGCCATTTTCCGATCAACATGCATTATGGCCCTGTTCCATTCAGATGTGCCAGTTATTTTATATGATGGCACACTGTTACATCTCTGGCATGAAAGAAAACCTATCATTTGCCGCGGTAAACTGAGAGCCTTTGATATATTGAATATTTGTTATCCCTTACACCACCACCTGGCCAGGTTAATATGGCTGGGATGGGTACTTTGACGGACCTGCTGATTTGGTCACAACATGAATTAGAAACCAACTAGAATTTGAGGAATTTTGCAGGAAGCATTTTGAATGGGTATTTAAGTGACTGCTGTTAAGCAAGGAGAGGAATAAATACATCAAGTCCCTGTCAACAAATAGAATGATGAAAGCAAAATTTAGGGTTAAGCTGTAGGAAAGAAAAAAGTGCTTTGAAAACAAGTTACAGACTAATTGGACAAATTGACAGTCTGCCTTCAGATTAATTTCACAATGTTTTATAACAGGTCTCAGCTAATTAACTTTGACTTTTACAATGGGAGAAGAGTACAGGCTCGAATACTAGCTCCCTTTGCACAACCCAAAGTCTAACCTTCAAGATACTTAATTTGGCTCACATTAAGAAGAAAAGGCACGCTTTTAGATTTGAAATATTGTAAGCACAGTCCTTTGTAACATTTTCTGTGGTATTTCATCAGCAGAAGAATATGCAAAGCTACAGTAGTTTGACCCCTCAGCTATCCAGCAATCCCTCCCCCCTTTCCAATTAAGGTTGCTTGCGCTCATGAAAAACAACAGTCTCTGTGCCTTTAAATGGACATGTTTTTTTTTCAATGTGTGTGTGTGTGTGTGTGTGTGTGTGTGCTGGTGGGTGGGTGGGGAAGGGGTGCACACGCGGGAAAAGACAGTCTTGACAGGATCACGGAAAAGCCATACTCTCCTTACACTGCAAGCGCTCACGCACAGACGCGGCGTGGTCAGTTCAGTGCATTCGAGTCGTCTCCTGCGCACTCCGAGCTCGCTGAGCGGATCCGCGCTGCGCCCTGGACTTGGGTGGGAATGGGAATAAGTTTTCTATAAAAAATACGCACAGATAAACGATGCCTTCTTCCTGTGGCTCGCAATCCCAGGTTGCCCGGTGGATTTGCTGATTTAAATCATTCCTTAAAAGTTATTCAACGGCACTGAGGAAAGATTCTGAGCTAGAGGATGCTCCCACAGGTCATCCGGATTCTGTATGTCTTGTCTTTCTGCTTTTTCCAAGGAGGCTTTATCAGGTGAGACGCACTGGAATATGTTATTGTCTCTTTGCGGCTCAGATGTTTTTTCAGCGGTTTACATGTGCAATGAAATGACGTGCTTGTAGTTTTTTGACGAGGATCAGAAGGGGTCCATAAAGCCATTGCACGGTTTCTAGATTTCCAGTCAGGGAATAAAGTGGGCTTACCCAGTCCTCTGGCCCTGCTTCCCCACCTTATTAAACATTTTTTTTCTGCTCGCTATATTTTGATTAACAGCAGCCGAGCTACTTCGGCAGCGTTCTCGCGTTGCGAGAGGATTTCTCTCCCCCTTGATCTGAACATCATAATTTCACATCATGATTTAGTTTCTGATCAATGCAAGTTTGTGATCCTGCATGCATAGAGTATTGTGTATACAATATATTTATCACCCCCCACAAAAAATATTAGTAAATACCCATGAGAGGTTAGAGAAACACCTTTTCCTGGTCAAACTACCTGTGGAATTAAGGGGGGCTGTATTATCAGGTAGCTTTTCCTTGTTTACGACTGTGCAATAGAAAATCTTTCTGAAGAAAAAACCTGCCTTGGTGAGATTTTTGGAAAAAAATATGAAAATCATGGAGTGGCATTAGACCCTTTGGAGAGTCATCTGAGAAAAAGAGAGCATGCTTCAACCAATAGTATACAGAAAACACACCCTGTCTTGTGTATTTTTCTTTCCCTGTTTAATTTATTTCATCACACATGTTATACTCCTCTTTTTTCCCATCTCACTCACCCCTGATCTACAAAAACACCAGGTCTATTCTCTCCTGAACATATCCCTCTCTTTTTCTGTATTTCATGATGGAGGGGGAGAAGTTTCCCTATTTCATGCCCTGCCAACATCAGGTGGAAGAGGAAGGGAATTAAGTTCCACATAATCTAGGAGCGGAACAGAACTGTGACTGCGTGAACCCAGAGGCAAAGAGAGTGGCTCTTTGCCCAGAGAGCGATCAACTGACAGCGTCTCCTCTGAGAAATGATATACTCTCCTTCCAGTCCTTCCGCTTGCCGTGTATGGAGGGAGCAGAGGGAAGGGAAAAGGCAGGGATTTAGAAAGAGGAGGGCAGGTGTAGAAGGAATGAAGGCGGGCAGAGTCGGATAGGGGAAAGGAGCAAACTGGGATGAAGAAAAAACGCCTCTGATAAATCGAGAGGGTGATTCATTCAGCCTGAGGCAGCGGGAAGATTGAGAGAAAAGGTTCAGATGGGAAAAATGAGATGAGGTGGGGGGTGCTGGCTGTGAGAGACAGGAAGTGCTGTTGGAGATTCGGAAAGATTGTCATGTAGATTAGTGCACAAGCTGGTCTGGTATGATATGTTTTTGACAGAATGATCACTGACAACTTGAAATGAGAAAGAGGAAGGTTGAAGCAAAAAAAAAAAAATCCATATCTCAGCCAGAGAGAGTGATGGAAAAGGTGTTGTTTGTGTGTATGAGGTATACTTGATGTGGTGTTGATACAAATCTGGTTATATTTTGTAATACTTTGTTCTACTTTACCTCATGATTTAAAGCACTCAGTGTTTAGATGAAGACCTGGAAAGTTGAGGAGATTTTAGGTTGAGGCGAAGGTTTAGTTGAGGGCAAGTCAGTGATTGCACATGTTTGTAAAAAAAAAGCATATGTGTGTATTTGTGTGTGTGGCTGAGCAATGAGCATTGTGTTGCTACAATATTTATGTCTGTTTGATGAATTGTCTAGAAAAGAAAAGTCTGTGCGATAGCCTTGGTCTTCAAGGATACAAAATGATATGTTGCTTTTTCTTTTGTTCGTTTGTTTTGTTTGCTTTTGGTTTGTTTTGTTTTGTTTTTGACTGAGGGATAGATTATGCCAAAGTTCGTGATAGATTATGCCAAAGTTCTCTTAGTTTAAATATTTACCCATTTCACCCATTCTGAGATTAACTCCCAAATTACTTTAGAATAGGGGAAATAATGATGAGAAATTAATGAGATATTTATTTATTAATCTATCATGTACTTACTTATTTTGATGGACTACACCAGGGGTGCTCAATACGTCGATCGCGATCTACCAGTCGATTGCAAAGGTAGTATTGGTAGATCGCATGACATTAAAAAAATAGATGTCAGCCTATCATCCGGCCCATCACTTGATTGATATACAGGGCAGCCAGTCAGTTGACAACTGAATTTTTTCGACAGTTAAGTCACCGCTCGTGCTCAACCAACGGCGCTAATTGCAGCAAAACTAACCAGCTAATCAGCGAGTTACCTCCAATTTTAAACCCTCGCTTTTTTGATCTACCCGGTAGATCAATTTTACTTGGTCACTTTATAAGTTGCTCGCATGCTGAAAAACTCCGAGCACCCCTGGACTAGACCGTGTGTGCATTAATTCTCTCTACTGAATCTCGTTGGTCAGGCTAGGTTGGGTATGTAGTTATTGTTTTGTTTTTAACTTTTGAAATGACATAGTGTCCCTCTCTCTTGACAAACAAAACAGTCGATTTCTCTCTGCATGCCACCCAGATTCAGTAGAATTAAAAAAGCAGTGGTGTAGTGAGGCAGTGCTACAATTTTGTAAAACTCTGACCATAGGAGGATGCCATAATTTATACAGAGCATCAGTATTTATTGAAATATAACTTGAACAGAAAATCTGTGAAATCACTTTTCATGGACTTCATTCAGAAGAAATAGAGGCATCATTGAGATTGAATAAATCAGGGGTACTTCCCAATAGGATAAGGTGGCTGATTAAAATCGGAATCATATGAGAAGTAGATGGGTTGTGCTATTGAATGATTTGACTTGAGTTTAATGACAGCTCCATTGATTGCTCTCCTGAGAGTGGTATAGCTCAGAGGTGAAGATGGATGGTGAATTTCTATGCCTGTGTCAGATTTCAGCCTTACGAGCTGAGATAGATTTCTTTCTGAGATGTTATTTTGTTCCTCTGATCTTCATAAGATATAAAGTATAAGATAATTAACATAGAATGTTGAAGAAAAGAAACAGGGAAAGAAACTTGTTGATACTGTCAAACTCACTAAAGTCACGATGTTTAAGTCTTCTTTTCCTTTCGGCTTTTCCCTTCAGGGGTCACCACAGTGAATCAACCTTCTCCATCTAACCCTATTCTCTGTATCCTCATCTCTCACACCAACTACCTTCATATCTTCTCTCATTAGATCCATAAATCTTCTCTTCGGTCTTCCTCTAGACCTCCTGCCTGGCATCTCCAATTCCAGCATCCGTCTACCAATATAGTCCCTATCCCTCCTCTGTACATGACCGAACCATCTCAGTCTGGCTTCTCTGCCCTTCTCTCCATAACATCTAACATGAGCTGTCCCCCTGGTGGACTTATTCCTGATCCTATTCATCCTCGTCACTCCCAAAGACAACCTCAACATCTTCATCTCTGCTACCTCCAGCTGCTTCCTGTCTTTTGTTCAGTGCCACTTTCTCCAAGCCGTACAGTATTGCTGGTCTCACCACTGTTTTGTAAACCTTTCCTTTCATTCTGGCCCATAGTCTTCTATCACATACAACCCCTGAAACTTTTCCCCACCCATTCCAACCTGCTTGAACCAGTTTCTTTATCTCTTTCCCTCACTCTCCATTGCTCTGGACTGTTGACCCTAAGTACCTGAAATCCTACAAATTCTTGCTCTCCACTCCCTGTAGCCTCACCGTTCCACCCGGGTTCCCCTCATTCACACACATATATTCTGTCTTGCTGCGACTAACCTTCATTCCTCTCCTTTCCAGAGCAACCCTCCACCTCTCAAGATGTTCCTCAACCTGTTCCCTGCTCTCACTACAGATCACAATGTCATCTGCAAACATCATGGTCCATGGAGATTCCTGTCTATCCTCATCTGTCAGCCTATCCATCACCACTGCAAAAAAGAAGGGGCTCAGAGCTGATCCCTGATGAAGTTCCACCTCCACCTTGAACTTCTCTGTCACACCTACAGCACACCTCACCTATGTCTCACAGCCAGCATACATCTCCTGCACCAGTCTAACATACTTCTCTGCTACTGCAGACTTCCTCATACAATACCAGAGTTCTTCTCTCGGTACCCTGTCGTATACTTTTTCTAAGCCTACAAAAGCGCAATGCATCTCCCTCTGAACTTCTCTGTACTTCTCTATTAGCATTCTCAAAGGGAATACTGCATCTGTAGTACTCTTGCTAGGCATGAAGCTATACTGCTGCTCACAAATACTGACTACTGCTCTCAGTCTAGTTTCCACTACTCTCTCCCATAACTTCATTGTATGGCTCAGCAACTTTATCCCTCAATAGTTCCTGCAATTCTGTTCACCCCCCTTATTCTTAAAAATGGGCACCATCACACTTCTTCTCCACTCTTCAGGCATCTTCTCTCTCTCTAAAATCCTGTTGAATAATCGAGCCAGAAACTCTATCGCTGCCTCTCCTAGACACTTCCATACCATCCATCCATCCATCCATCCATCCATCCATCCATCCATCCATCCATCCATCCATCCATCCATCCATCCATCCATCCATCCATCCATCCATCCATCCATCTATTCATCCATCTATTCATCCATCCATCCATCCATCCATCTATTCATCAATCTATTCAT
>CAAKHD010006991.1:0-17186 GCA_901007705.1 Fistularia tabacaria | reverse complement strand
CACGCACACACACACACTCACACACACACACACACACTCACACACACACACACACACACACACACACACACACACACACCTTCCTCCATCTATTAACCTCTTCAGCTCTGTCTGACAGGCAGCTGGAGCCACGGCTTAACCAGGCGGGCTGCCCGACGTCAGGTAAACCGATAAATAGCACTTCATCCTTGTAAATCCAGTGCAAAACTGCCACTGGTTTCATCGCAGTTCGATATTAGACTGAGTGTCTGCTACTGCGACGAACGCGGGGGGATCCGTTTTGAATCGGATTGGACTCGTCTCATCAATGAGAGCCTCTCCTACATTTATGTCAAATCACCAAAACAACCAAAATATTCATTCAAGAAGTATATCATTTTGAAACATTGCATGTAGTGCAAATAGTCTGATTAGCTGAAAAGGATTAAAAATAAAAGCAACAATGTCAGTATTTCATATTTGCATTTTCATTGATAATCACTGACATCTTGCTTCCCTGTGATCGATCATTATGACTCTGGAAAATGCAAAACAAATTACCTATGACAACTGATATTAAAGATCTACAGCCCTGAGCTGCTTAAAAAAAACCAATGAACACAGCAAGGATAGCTAAATATTTCACCCACTCATAGATGAACCATATCACCCCGTATGTAACAGCTCTAGGAAGTTTTCTTCAAATTTGAGCAGATTTCCAAACCCGCTGTATGTTTGTCTCGATACTTTCGTGCTGCTCCAACACCCACATTGAGCCGCTGGGGTTAGATTAATCTGGTCAAGCTCCAATTAGGAAGCATTGCATCCTCTGTGGGGTGCACGCTTCAGATGTCTCTACTAAATGAAATAGCTGGAAATAACCTGGTATTTGAACTATCGAATTAGCTGAAATGTGCTTAAAAAAAAAAACGGTGAGAAATCAAGAAATTGCAGAAAATTACTGGAAAACTTGCAAGACATGGGGATAAAATGGGCTCAAATGTAGCTTAAAGAGCTAGAATTCTGTACAACAAAAAAAAACACTAAAGTAACTAATCAAAGCTGAAATGCATCTTAAAAGTAGCTGGAAATCACTTTGAAATATTGCGTGAAATCACCCCACGGAGTTCACACAAAACAACCTGATAATTAGCAGGAAAGAATCCTGAAGATGGGAGAAAAACCCGACAATCTGTCATAGCTTTCTATAAACCCATAAATATACCTCATCCTCGTCATCTGCTTAATGAAGCTACACAACGCAAGGTCGATCCTCACACCTCTGCATGTCAGCTTTGCACATTTTACTTTCGATTTTAAGCGCAGCTGCTGAGAATGCGAGGCTGGGGGTAATCGATAATGTTTCACAACTCTAGAAGATATTTATTGGTCCAACTCAGGAAATGAAGGATCAGTGGTTTATTTCGGTGAAATATCAGTGTAACCGGAACCCACCCGGCACGGTTACACATCGATCCCTGTAAAGGGGTCCGTCACATCCAGTTTGTGCTGAGGCAGGTGAAAATGTCTCTCTGAAGGGCACAGATGTTTCTCGGCTATCAGCAGACGCCCTGCAGATTCTGCACATATCTGCACCTTCTGAAAGAGCTGCTTGTGCTGTTTTTAAAATGAGGATTAATGGGCATACTTGAAAGAAAGAAAAAAAAAAAGGGAAGGAGGGTGATTGACCATTGAACAACACATGAGTGGAAAAAAAACAGTTGGGATGAAAAGAAATGATCACTCAAGCACAAGGAGGCAACTTTGTTAGAGGAACCATAGGTGAAGATGAAGACTACATTTGCAATTTAAAGTTGGCGTGTGCAGACAGAAGTGTAAGAACCGCAGTTTTTCTCGGTGATATTCACACAGACACACAAACCTGTAATATTCCCTTCAGGTGGCTGGTGTTTGGAGCCGTCTGTCAGACACTCCTGCAGATTTACGACAAGAAGTTCATTAGGCAACGATTCCAGGCAAACTGTATGCTAATTAAAAACAATAAAAAAATGAATTATTAAAGATCCCAACAGCCACGGGCTCTACAAATTCCCCCCAGGATAGGTTTTAAGTTGAATGAAAATTACATGCTTTAAATAATTACAAGTACTTGATATCATTTTGTCCCCCACAAAAAATTTTTATTAAATTGTTTAAATGATTTAAATCACATCAAATGTCTACTGCGCACTTACTGGAAGGCCCTTAAGTCTCCACAATACACTCGAAAAGTCTGTAAATCGGGCCATTATTTCCTTTACACACAAAAAAAAAGTACAAATCACACTTTCTCGCACACTGGAAATAAAGTGAGAGATTTCCCTGCATTGCCTCCGGCGTGAATCCGGAAACAGCCTCCTGGTGCATAACTCTAAATTCTAGTCTGTGAATAACATGTAAAGGACCTTGAAATGACAAAGAGAACATATATTCAAAATAATAGCATTTAGTGATGCATTCTGTGCAAAACAAACACAGATGTCTGCCCTCCGTGAGGACATGAAAGGGTTAAACCCAATGACGGACGTCAAATCGTGACCGGAGATGGCAAAAACTCACTGACGGGAACAAAAACTGAAGAATAGGAAGCATGACAAATAAAAGAAAATAAAACTTCAGCCGCGTGAATTGTTTATTAACAGCTAGCAGCTGCTGGCAACTTGACTTTCCCGCAAAACTAATTGACAAACAATCACAGTCTGATGCAAAACGCCTGGAGGGGAACCAAGCTCCACTCAAGTTTTTAAGCTGAATAATTTAAAACAATAACAAAAATGATAATAATTCGGCTAATATAAGGACGACATATTTTGCAATATTTCTCAGTGGGTGCTGTCAGAGCGGAGGAGTGAGTAACGTAAATGTATCGAAATAATTGTAAATAATATCAGAATTAAAATGCTAACTTTCATGCTAATGCTTCATAGGGCAATATCGCCCCGCTCGCAATTGTATGAGGAATAATTCCTAACTAAAAACAAGTAAAACTAAGAAACTTGTCATTACTGACCTTAAATGATTTATTCAGCAGTTTAAAACCACCACAAGACTAATTTTGTTTTTGTTTCCTTGATTTTTGTCGGTTATTACTATTCTCAACTTTATTCTCCACAATTGAGGCGTAGTTTCAGCGCAAGGCGTCGTAAGGTCACCTGACCCGCTCTAGGTGATTTGATTGGCTGTTTGACAAAACTGTTTTTTCCCCTCACTTCCGGTGTTTTTGCAGCCTCTTGAGGAGATTCAAACTAACAACCTTCACCTGAGCTGGAAGCAACTGTCGTTATCCTGCCCGGGTAAACTCACCCCTAACAACTCCAAAGCCCATTTACAGTTTTTCATCCAACACAAACACAGTTCTATATTTACAGGTGGTGTGAAAAAAATATCAATATTTAGAGTGCTTCCAGCCGTGCGGCTCCACGCGAGAAAAGGGAGAGTGCAGTTCAGGGGTCACACATCACTGAAAAATTTAATTGCAATGTTGGTGAAAAATGCCATTTTGCCTCCTGGTTAGGTGCTATCGACCGCCGGGAACGTGAATTATGAAGGAATCGATACTCCTATCAGAAAAAAAAAAAGGCGGATTCACTTTCCCCGAGGCCAGGTCAGTTTAATTCCCTTTGACAAGATGGAGGGAAGACTTTACCTGCTGGTGAATTGGGACTGTTTATTTTGTATTTTTCTATTTGCCCTCTCGGCCTCATCCCTAAACTACAATGACGATATGTTTTCTTTTCAGACGTTTGGAAACACCTCGGAGTCCCAGTCTTACCCCCCTGCTATAGAGAAATTAATTTACCTTGAAAGCAACAGTGATGTGGGAGGCAGAAATAGCAACTCGGAGACTGAAGCCAAGTCAAAAATAAGCAAGAGTTTAGAGTAAATGTCGGTTTGTATCTCGGATTGACAGCTAAATAATTATTGTAAAGTGTTCCTCCCACGCGTGCGACAAAAAGAATTAGTAAGCATCAGGTCTTTGAGGAAAAATGAGAAAGGGATCGCTGTCACTGTAAACAAAGACGCTGTTATATCTTATAACACTAAAATGACAAAAATAAGCAGAATTAAAAAGAAATATTTGTGTATGAAAACGAAGCAAGTGATGCTGAATCAAGCAAAGGACACTGAACATGAACACACAGATATTATGAAAAAATTATAATAATAAAACAAAGATACCCCTTTTCAGTCAGACATTTAGTTGTAAATATCCTTCAAAAGCCGGTCATATATTATAGTTCCTCTACAGTTGTGCTTAAGGCCTGTGTAAATGTGGCTGTAGATATTGTACAGAGGACTGATAACCTATTTTTAAATGTATATTTTTACAATTATTCTGTAATGTACTGTGACCCCTGTGTGACCCCTGCCCTTGGGACTGCGGATGGAAATTAGTCTTTGGCTACAATCCGGCATGTTTACATTCATGTGTTGATCATGTCTGTTCACTGACGTGCACTGTCCCAATCAAATAAATACATGAAATAAAAATAGGATTGGGATCCAAATATAATAGACTAAGAAATATATTTTGATTACAAACTCAACTTAGTGTATTGAAGCTATTAAAAAAGAAAGTACTAGACAGAGATTAGTTTTACATGTGACAACTTACAGTTTACTAAACTGTCTTTCGACACCCAGAATAATTTTGCATTGAAATTTCACATTTTTTCTCAGCAGGAAGATCATTCATAAAGATACGCGCACACACACACACACAAAAATCTTATATGCACCCAATTTTTGTCCATGTCTCATCAAAGATCTGATATTCCTTTTGAATATGAACTCTGTGCGATTTCAAATGTCACAATTAACACATTTGAGTGACACAACAGTCGCAGATCCGGTGCCGCCGCCGCCACCGCTGCTGCTGCTGTTGCAGAAATCAATGCCAGAACAATAAGAGGGGTATTATTTTGCTCACAACTGCCTCCTGTTCCTTCACAGTCACGTCCTGTTTGCAGCTCGAAGCCAAACGCCTAATTATTCATCTCTGCACGCACTTTTAAAGTATAAATACAAACGAGGAGTATGTGCCTCATACAGACAAAATATCAGGTTGAAAAATCAACGCTGGCCATCAAGATCCGCGGTGGAAATGCCACCTTGAATGACAGACACATTGCTAGATGTCCCGACCAGGCCCGAAAATGGATCTGAGAGTGGGAATGAAACAAATCGGACAGGGGTGAATCACCCCTGTGCGAAGTGATGTCAAAATCGCCAATAGGTGTCACTCTGTCCTCTGCACTGGTCAAAGGGAAATGTGTGTGTTTGTGCACATATATGTACGCAAATATCAGAGCAGAGGAAACCACAGCGAGCGGCTTGTTTTTGACAGATGGCATTTATTCTCTCCAGGCATCTGACATTAGAATCGCTACAGAGTCCTAGAAGTCCAGAGGGAAACGCCCGGGATATGTGGAACAAGGACAGCATAACAAACAAAAACAATGGACGTCGGCGACAACAACAAAAGAAAAAAATCTAGTTGTAAGCCAATAAATATAACTGTTCACCTTACCGGAGGAAAATAAAAGAGCTCCATTGAGAACATTTAGGTTGCTCGAAAAGCTCAGTCTTCAGGCCAGTTCTGGTTCTGCCGGCTCTCGCGAGGAAAAAAAATCCCTTCCGAGCCGCATTCTCGCAAACATTCAGTCAACTTTGCTGTCAAATACAGTGTTTACATACATCAGATATGCATTTGAATGCCGACAACTGTGTGTTTGGTAATCCGAACATTCAAAACAAACAACAGACAGATCAGATTGGAGAACGGCAAGAGTCTCCAAGGAAGGCCTCCGAGGATCAGGATCAGAACTTGGTTAGGCTCACGACGCAGGCAGAATCTCAAGGCCACTCCACTCAATGGGAAAAAAAATACAATCTATTACATATATATATGTGTGTACATATATATATATATTTATATACATGTATGTATATACACACACACATCCAAAGTACATTGCTAGCGTACCAAGTGGACCTCTGTCAGAGTCCATGACTAGGAGCCCCCTGACGGGGTTGAAGAACGGGAAACACAGGACACTGAAGCACAGCAGTTAGTGGACAGCTGAGTAAGCGTGGGGCTTCGGTGGGGTGTTTACGGCAACATGTGAAGAGTGAACGTGTATTGTTAGTATTATCTGTCACATACATTTAGGTTGATACATCCTCGGACAATGAACCAGGTCACATCGAACTCAATCCCCACGAGAAACAAAGAAAAAGTTGAGAGACTGCACTTTTGCCGGCCATTAAACATCAACAGGATATCCAGATCGTTGGTGGCTAGAAGAAAGAGCAGAGCTTCTGTTTGTAAACAAAGCGATTTAAAAAAAAAAAAAAAAAGATTTGCTGTGAAAAGTAGCAGGTTGTTGCAGACTCGGAAAACTTTGGTCAGCAGTTACGTTTTTTTGCCGAATAAAACCCTACCAGCGCAATCCAAGCTATTTCAGTTGGAATCCCCTCACTTTTCTACCCATTTGCATTAGTTGAGTCTTAATGCTTCGCTTGGTTGTCACGTCACTGTTTTAGCCATGTAGCGGTTTGAACCTCGCTTAGTGGTTGTGTTGTCTGAAATTAGCCATGTAGTTATTTGAGCCTTGCTCGGTGGCTGTGTTGGCTTAAATCAGCCATGTTGCTGTTTAAACCTAGCTTTGTGATTGTGTTGTTTGAAATCAGCCATTTAGCAGCTGGAACCTAGCTAAGTAGTTGTGTTGTCTGACATTATCCATCTAGCTGTTCAACCCTAGCTATACGGTTATACTGTCTAAAGTTAGTCATGTAGCTGCTTAAAACTCACAAAGTTGTTGAATCAACTGAAACTATCCATGTAGTTATTTAAAGCCAGCTTGGTGGTTGTGATGTCTGACATTCGCCAGGTAGCTGTTTTAACCTTGCTAAGTTGTTCTGTTGTTTGATAGTAGTCGTGTAGCTTTTGTAAGACTAGCTAAGTGGTTGTGTCATCTGATATTAGCAACGTCGCTGTTTAGCCCTAGTTCAATGGTCATGATGTCTTAAATTAGCCATGTACCTGCTTAAACATAGCCAAGTCCCCTGTAATTGTAAAGATAGCTTAACAATTTTGATTGACTCAATCCACGCTAAAGCGCATCTTTCTGACTTTTCGTGTTGGTTGGTTGCGCGGAGGACCTAGCAACACACCGGTTAGCAACAGTAAGCGCGAACGGACACAATACCGCCCCTGGCTCACAGTTCTCGTAGGGTGTACAGTAACTTGCTACAGGTAGCTTCGGTCTTTCTTGTTTAAAAAGCACTTGAACATTGTTGACCTCTATTTAAAAAAAGAAAAATACCTTCACGTGGCAACGCAACTACTTTCAAGCAGGTCAACTTCACATATTTGTCGTCATCTTCTCATGGCATGAAAAAGGCCCCCCCAAACCACCCGTTAAGGGTCAGCTATCTTGGTTCCCCCCCCCTCGTGGCTCTGTAGCAGTGCCTGTATGACAACACAGCGGGGGGGAGTGTCGCGCGAAGGCTAGCTCAGAGAGGAAGGTAAAGGGGAGGAGGTGATTTGTCTTTTTCACATAAAGCCACTTTTGTTGTGCGAGGATGGGGGAGAGGAGAGGGGGCAAAACAGAAGAAAAAATGGAGGTGGAGGGGACGCCATATCCTGCTTCCAGCGCTGCAAAATACTCAAAACCAAGGAACTGGAGGGCTAGGTTGCGAAGACCAGCTAGCAACCCGAGCCCTCCTCCTCCTCCTTCTTCTTCTTTCGACTGGCGGTGAAAACGTGACAGTTGGTTGGACTTTGGGGGGCGTAGTGCATTTCAGGCGTCAGTTCTGGGGCTCGATAAGTTAAGGGTCAAAGTGCGAAGGGACGGCGGCCATCCTGGGGACGGAGCGGCGCTCAATTGCTCGCCACCTCGTCCGCATTGTCGGGTGCTTCTAGGGCGCCGTCCAGCCCGCCGCGGGCACGCCATATCTTCACCGTCCGGTCACTAGGAGGACACGCAACAGCAGTAAGTCAGACACATCTCTATGAACACATGAGGAGAACTGAAACCCGGCACTCACTCGGAGGCGGTGAAGAGGTGGCTGGCGTTGGTGGAGATGCTGTTGATGGGGCTGTCATGACCCTTGAGCTCGCCGAGGGTGGCCAGGGTGTCGGCGTGCCACAGCTTGAGGACGCCGCCGCGGCAGCCGCTCAGCAACACCGCAGAGCCCGGCACTAGGCCCAGTGCGCATACCCAGTCCCGATGGGCGTTTGGCACTTGCTGGTTTAGGAAGGGGAAGGAAGGGATTGGAGGTTAGAAGAAAGCAGAACCTTTAGCTTCATGTTGTTATTAGGGAAAAGGCTTTGGTTGAGACCGACAATCGTTCCAGATACTAGCCTCCCCCAGGGAAACCTTTTAGTTTGGCATTCCCACAGGCAGCATGGTAAGGTCCCTTACTGGGATCCAAGCAGCATAATAACCATGAGCTATCTTCTCCCTGCGCTGCTGCGCGCTGTGAAGAACCCCCCCGTTAGCTAATTCTGCGCTTATTTTAGCCTAAATGTTGAGGCTTCACTCTCGAGCTGTAGCATCCCAGAAGAGCCTGGAAACTCTTCATCGGTCAATTTCTCTACGCATTGTCGCAAGAAAACAGCTGACCCTGGTAGTTTTTAAAAATGGTTCTCCGCAGTCCGCAAGATGTATCTGGTGATGGCCGTGGCTTGAGAGTTCCACCAATCACCAAGCACCAACACAACCGTGAAAAGACCCTGCCTGGGAGTAGGAGCTACAATGGTTCTAGGAGGTACCCTGGTTTCTATGCTGTCCCAATGCATCAAGGAACAGACTATTTCCTGGAACGTTCGATGAACTGCAAAAAGCTCCTACTATAGGGGCTATAAGCCGGGGTTTTCAAGTGTATGAGTGTGTGCGTGTGTTTATGTGTGTGTGGAAGGGGGGTTCAATTTCACAACATCAACATCACTCCATAAATAATGAAGTGATCAGCTGTATTCATGTCAAACGCCCAATGAAAAGCACTCGGGGCCTGCGAACTGTGTAAAGGTCTCATATTGTAAACAATAACGAGTAATTAATCTCACCGACATCCGGTGGAATTTGTGTCCCGTTTAAGAGCCCTTGGATGAAACAACTCAGCATTAATGGAGGCAGCGATAATTTTAATGGCAGAGCTCTTGTACTCGCCGCTGCCGGATTTGATATTTATTTATTTAGAATCAGGCACGGGGCACCCTGGGGGTGACTGAACGCAAAAGGTCAGTCTCCGCACACGTGGCGACTCTAAGTGCGGCATCTTAATAATTGAAGTGATTAATTCATTATTAATTAAATTGTGTCAACAATTTAATTAATATTTAATTAATTGTTGTTGCCTGTCATTAAATGACCGCTCATTCACTTATCATATAGACAAACAACCATTCACTTTCTCATTTACAGGTCACAAAGAGACATACAACCATCCACACGTCACATACAGAGCTACGTAAATTCACTCTCTCATTCACTTGTCACATAGAGACATACAACTATTCACAGCTCACATGTGGGACTATAAAAATTCACCCTGTCATTCACACATTACATAGGGACGTAAAACCATTCACTCATTCACACATCATGTAGAGACACACAACCATTCGCTCTCCCATTCACACGTCTGGACAATTTAAGGTCTCCAATGAACCTCCTGTATGTGTCTGGACTGTGGTAGGAACCTTGAGATCCCAAAGGACCCCCGCGCAGACGCAGGGGAGAGACTCTTCCCAGAAAGGCCCCCATGTTGGGCGACAAAAATGTAACTTTCCGCCTGTCCTAGTGTGATGTTGACAGACTTCCCTGAATAAAAGTCTCTCTCGCTCTCTGCTCAGTCGTGCTTCAGTGCACTGCTGCCCCCTGCTGCTCTGAACCGAGAGGGGGCTTCGCAGTACACCGACACCCCTCCTGGGATTTTCTTCCCCTCTGCTGATATTCGACTTGGAGCCCCCTCTCCTCTCTGCCGCCACGTACCTGTAGCAGGTCCTTGCGGTCCAGGTCCCACTTCTTGATGCCGTTGTCTCGGGAACCGCTGAAGAAGATGTCCCCCTGGACCACCAGCGACTCGATGCCGTCGTAATGTGGCGGCTCGAAGTTGTGGGCCGGGCCGATGCTTCCCAGGGAGCCCTCAGCCACGTCGAAGAGCTGCAAGTGAGCAGGTTAAAGGTCAAACGACGGCACCCGAGAGTGGGTTGCACTGCAGAATGGAGCGTGAAATCGCTGATACAGCAGACCCTTGACTCACAAGTGCGTCAGCTTTCGAGTTTTACAAGATACGGGCCGAGATCGGAGTTAGGAGCGAGCGGGATGAGCGTTTGACGGCGATGTGGCCACCACTGTCCACGAAGTGGCGTTGAAAAGAAGTCAGATGTATATATTACAGTACTGCTTTCAAAAGTGGTATCAAATATCATCATTTTATTTATTTTTCTTTTCACACTTTTCACACTCACCAGTTTTCTTGTTTTTATTTTTATTTCTTTTAAATCTGAATTTCGCATACATGTATACGTCTGTATGGTGTTCTTGAGTGTCGAGCAAGGCGCCCTAAATAAAATATATGTACGTATGTACTCTTACTATCAAGCACTAATATTATCAAGTCTTGTGTGTGTGTGTGTGTGTGTGTGTGTGTGTGTGAAAGTGTGTGTGGATACCTTGACGTAGTGGTCCTTGGAGCCAGTGATCACCAGGTCTTGGTTGGTCCCGGACCGGTCCACCGTCAGGCACATGACCGGTCCCAGGTGACCCGTCAGCTTCCCGGTGGAGGCGAACCTGAGCAAAACATCCGGCGTGTCGTGGGAAGGCGCGGGCGCCACGTAAAACACCACGCGCTTCTGAGATGTTTATCAGATCTAACATCGATTTCGTAAAAATACAGGCATCCCTACGGGTTACCTGTCATCTCGTCACTTTAGGCGATTTTGACGCTAGTTTGTGTAAATGAAGGCTCACCTCCGCAGGTCCCAGACGCGGACCGAGTTCCCAGCAGCGGCGTACAGCGCCGTCCCGTTTGGGTTGAGGGCGATCTGGTTGATCTGGTTCTCCCCGGCCGGGATAGTGACGGTGCGGCTGGTGGTGGACGCGCAGGCGTCGCCGACGTTCACCTGGCCGGATGACCTGTAGATACACGGAATGCGTCGACTTACACTATCCATACATCGGAAGACTTTGGAAAAAAACTCGTGGAAAAACCATCATCTCACACCTGCTCACATCTAAAGACTAGTTTTTAGTTTTTTTGAGCCTTTTCTCAGACTGAGATTTTACAAAGACTGTGAATCTTACAGGGTCAGTATTTACAAAACTATAGCACGATTCTTTCAGCAGTTTTTTTCCCACCATGCAATGTTTCCAGCGGGTATTAGCAGAGCCTCTGCTGTTTCACTCCATCACTTTTCCTTCTCCGATCGATCCTGATACATCGGAGAGTTGACTGAATAAAGAAATTAATAACTTATAAATATTTAAATTAATATAATTGAATGATTGAATGAATTGATCAAAAAAATCTACATGCAGTTAATGTATACCTATGTTTTTACTCTTAATTATACTTTTTACATATAATTTTTATTCATATCTGTTTTTTTAGATAGATAAAAAATTTAAATGCAGTAAATGTATGCCCATATTTTTGCTTTTACTTATACTTTTTGTATATATATCTGTATATATATGTTTTAAATATCTAAAACATCTACATGCATTAAATGTATCCCTAAATTTTTACTGTCGACAATACATTTTTTTATTCTTATTTATTTATTCATTCATTCATTCATTCATTCATTCATTTATTTATTTATTTATACTTTTGATTCAGACATACAAAAAACTCTGGGAGGCCCAACAAGAAATTGGCTAGAAAAATACCTTTAAGAAAATTTTAAATCTGAAACCACCAGAAGTCGTCCAGAAATGTGAAAATTTAATGAACTGGGGAGCAGAACGACGGGAATCGGGAGATTATTTTCAAAGACTTGCGATTAATATAAAACCTGTTTAAGATAAGATAAGATAATACTTTATTGATCCCCATGGGGGAAATTCGTTTGTCGCAGCAGCGCAACAATAACAGTATCAAAAAAGACAACGTATGAATAGTCCCAAGCACAACACTCGGAAAAGACGGTGTAAAAAAGCTCAGAGTACCACCTGCGACTCCAGTAAAACTCCTAAAATTTCCTCCTGACCTCCAGTTTTTAGTCAACACAGAGAAAATCTGTGGAAGCCCTGCATTGGCTCTACGAGCGTCCGTAACTGACCTCGGAGGAACCCCCTGCCCAGACTCACGTCAAGGTGCGGATGCACTTGGCCGAGTCCCGGATGTCCCAGACCTTGATGTAGGAGGTGGAGACGGTGAAGACCAGGCTGGAGCTGTAGCGGACCGACACCACGTTGTTGGGGTGACCTGCCAGCGACATGATCTCCTGGCCAGTCACCAGGTTCCACACCTTGCAGGTGCGGTCTGCAACGGGGTGACGGATGGCGGTTACTGAGGGCGACGGAGGACGGAAAAACTCAAAGCGAGGACGGCTGGGGGACCACCTTTGGATCCAGTGAAGAGGAGGTCATCAGTGCAGTCCACGCAGAGCACGGCTTTGCTGTGGCCCTCGGCCACATGGACGCACTGCAGGGTCGCCGCCCGGCTGCTCTTGGTGGACGGCACAGGGTTGATCACACCCCTGGAAAGCGCACGTGCACACACACACACGCACGCACACGCACACACACACACACACACACACACACACACACACACACACACACACACACACACACACACACAAACACACACACACACAAGTTATCATCATCGGAGGGCTGACTGCTGTTCCCCTGAATATCAACACAGCCAGTCCTCGGTTTACAACGTCCTTGACCTACAGCGTTACCGTTACGTCGACATCTCCCATTGATTCATCAAGAAAGTCTTCTGTCATTCCAACGTACACAACGTCAAAACAAGCGTCGGGGTACTAGTTGTCGAGCAAAGAGGATGACTACGTCATTACGCGGCGCCATACGAGGACGACGGCTTTGTTGACGTTCGACATATTGAATCGTGCTACATTCGCTTTTTTTCGTTCCTGCGTTATTTCTCGGACACTCTTTGCCCTTCGTTTGGCTCCCAAGTGTAAATTGGACTCTCCCGACAGCAGAGCATGGAAGAAAAGGAAAGACATCTCCATTGAAGTGAAATTAGATGACAGAAAACGACTGTCTCGATCATCATTGCCAATTAAAAAATTGGAACAGCGGAGCCTTGACTTACGAGTGCATCAACTTACGAGATTTCCAAGATACAAGTCATGGCGCTGTGTTTTTTTTGCTTTGTGATACGAGTCAAGATCTGAGTTAGGAGTCGTTTGACAGCGACGTGACTAAAGCTGTTTGTGAAATCGCATTTAAGACAGTTGGAGGCGCTGCCCGCCACTCAGTACCCCATAGAAAAACACGAGTGAGGTGTGCGTTTTGTCAACCCATCCATGAAGAGATGGAGAAGATGCTGCTGGTGAGATCATCTGTGTGAAGGTACGGCACATTTGTGGGGATTTGGTGCGGCACAGGGCGGGATCGTCATCGGACGAGGCATCATTCAAAGCCAGTCGGGGACAGTTTGATCATTTTAAAAAAGAGGAGCGGCTTTCACGCCGACACTAAATAAAGTTTAGCCATACAGTGCAGCAAAGCGTGCAAGTTACAATTAGCAACACATTGTAGCATTAAGTTTGTTGCCAGTAAGTTAAGTTAAGCGATAAACTCAACCCAAAGTCCTCCGCCTCGTCTTCATCCAATCTTCAAGACAAATACACTTCATAAAATATGTCTTTGCAATCTCTTTCATTTTGTATTATTATTTTTTATACAATATTGCTTATTCATAAAGTACATTTTTCTTATTTCAAAACACATTACAAAACCGGGTAGCTGCAACGGATTCATACCATTTCAGCTCTTTTTAATCGAGGAAATATGGGAACCAATTGAGTTACGGGCTCTGTCATCCAAAAAATTAAACCTGTAAGTCATGGTATTACTTTACTCGAGTGTGTAGGTGTGTGACATAGGTGGGGTATAGGAGTTCTGATTTAAGGTGAAAATTGCATTATGTTGCACCGTGGCAACAGAATTTTGACGTAGGTCAAGGACTGGCTTCAGTGCGAACACTTCATAGGGGTTAACAGCACACACGCACTCGGGCCGGCATGCAGCTTTCAGGCAAAAGACGGCCAAGGATACAGAAGGAAGGAAAGAGGTGTGAAAGGATGGATGATTGAGAAAAATGGAAGAAATTATTTAAAAACGAGAGAGGGATGACTTCCAAATACTTAAGAGTAGGCCAGAAATCCTGGGGATGGCGGCTCTTCATGTATAACCAAGCAGGGGTTTAGAAAGGGAAGGAAGGCTCCTTCTAATCCAGCGCGAGTGTGACAACTGTTAGGGTCAGTGGCCATCATCGCCGCCGAGAGTCACCTTTGGCCAATCCCAGCCAAGTAGGAAGATGGCAAGATATAGATAAATATGATTATTTTCAACCAGTGCTACAAACGGAAGTCTCTTTTGTCGTTCCATCGCTTCAGGATCTTTGGTCGTGCTAACGGCACTATCCGTTAAAAAGTCAGTGCTGCGTCTTCTTCCTCTTCTTCTTCTTTTGGGGGCAAACTCAAATCATCCAGCACTCAAATGGAAAATGGAAGAGTCCAAAATTTTTTAAGCGAATCAAGCGATTAAAGGTCAAAAAAGGTGGGAAAGACTATTTCTAAAAGAAAAAAGGGGGGGTTGGAGGTTAAATGTCAATCATCGAACAGAAACACCGCAAACCAAGCAGGGGGGGGGTTAAGTCCAAGTGAGAAAGTGAGCAGCGACCTTTCCATCATGGCAGCTTGAAAAAGACACAAGGTGCTAATGCTAATGCTAGCCAGGAAAAAGAGCATTTGGAATTCAGCATGGAACCCGCGGGGTTCATGCTGAGGGTGTCGGATCGGGAACATGGCGTCGCATGCTGCTTCTGAAACGGGAGGATTAGTAGAGATCGGTCGGCGCGGCACCGGCGCTTACTGTTTCGTCTCCTTGACCTTTGCCCTGTCAGCCGCCGCCCTGTCATAGGACTTCCTGCGAGACAGCGGCGAGGGCTCCGAAGCTCGCCTCTCCACAGCCGGCGAAAGTCTTGAGCCGCAACTGATCGATCTTTTATTTCGTTTTTTTGTTGGGGTTTTTTGTTGTTTTTTGTGGTTTTTTTCCCCACCAATGACGGTCGTTCCAGCAACACAACAGAGAGACACAAATGGTGAAAACAAAACAAAAATAAACAAAAATAAAATAACAGAGGGATGTATCGACGGCGGCGATGAGGTGGCAACGGACAGGTAAACGGGGTTACCTGACGCTCACCTCGGGCTTGACCGGTTAGCATTTTATGACAGTTACGACTTCTTTTTGGCAGGGGGGAGTCAAGCCAAGCAAACACTGAACATGCAGGGAAGAGGAGGAGGAGGAGCGGGAGCAACATTGACTTACATGCTGCCCATTTTCGAGGAGAAGCCGGGGGAGAGGGCGGTAAAGTCCCTGATGGATGCGCCAGAGGGGTCGGCGTCCCCGCCGCCGTCTGACGTCTCGGCCGGCGGCAGCATCGGACCAGAGAAGTCGGTGGCGGGGGCGTCCGGGGCGGAGTCACTGTTGGCGTACAGCAGCTCCATCTGGGTGGTGGTCCTCCGGCGTGCCTGTGAGGGGGAACGCAACGGCACAGATTAAGACAGGATAAGGAAAGGGCTGGAATCGAACCGGGAACCCAGAGGTCAACGTACCTTACTCCTGGTCTTGGTTTCTCCGCAGAGCTTCATCAGGTCTGACGCCAAAGAGCTGCGAGAGCAGATAAAGTTCAGATGACTTTATGGACTTGTCAGGATGGATAATAATCATTTAATGAATAGTTGAGTGAGTGATTTGATCCGCTGCAGGCTTGACGGATTTGTTCCTTCACTCTCTGCACCGCTTAGCCTGCGCTCAGGGTCGCCAGGGGGGCTGGAGCTTATTGCAGCTGTCATTGGGCGAGAGGCGAGGTTCACCCTGGGTCCATCATGGGTCCACATATAGAGACATTCACCCTTTCATTCACACATCCTGTAGACATGCAACCATTTGTCCTCTCATTCACTGGTCATATAGTCACACAACCATTCACTCCCTTTTTTAAACGTCAAATATACAGTAGCACCTGGGCATTGACAACCCCGAATCACGAACGAGTCGGCCTGCTTATAGAGTTTTTGATCAAATTTTTAACCAACTAGCAAACAAGTTTGGTACGTGAACAGACAAACAAACAAACTAGTGGGCTTTCCACGTTGTAGCGTAGCATCAGTTGTGCGTGCTACTCTACGTTGTTTATATTGTTCATGGTTGTGTTCTACTGTTGTGATACTTTTTTCAGTAAGCTAGCCCCCTCATTACGGCTCCCAAAAACGTTAAGTGCTAGTGCTTGTGGTGTTAAGAAGAAGTAAAGAATTACAGTCGATCTGAAGAAGGATATGATCGCTAATTGTGAGAGCAGTGTTGATGTTATAGATCTCGCCAAGCCCTATGACACGGCTAAGTCAACCATTTGCACAAAGATGTGCTGAAGACGGTTGATGTGGCTAAAGGGGCGACTGCATGAGCCAAGAAGAGCACCGTGACAACCAAACGACCACCCCCATCGGTTAAATTCGTCTGATCACGAAGGATCAGGTTGAGGAGGAGGCACTTGAAATAACAAAAAGCGGCAGAAACGCAGGGGAAAACTTACCCCCCCTCTGCAGAGGGGCTCTGGGCAGACTCGTCGCTGCTGCTGTCGTCACCGTTCTCTGCGGAAGCAGATCAGTAACACAGATCAGACAGAGGGCGGCGTGATCGATTACACTCAAGAGGAATTCGTCCGCCATCATTATCATCAAAGTTGACTTTTATTTTAACTTTTCTTTTAGTTTTTCTTTTTTTTTTTTTTTAGAATGTGACAAGGGTTGAAAACATGAGACGGGTGAACATCAGTGCAGCGCCATGCCGTTTTTTTTTGTCAGAGGGAGGAGGCGGAGCTTGGCACGTGGCTGGATGGACGGGGTAAAGGAAGAGAGAGCCAATGAGACGTCGAGGTTTCGGATGGAATGATTAGTCTGAGGCTCCATGGAGGGGGGGCGG